>JAJAGP010004934.1:0-40589 GCA_025084515.1 Ancistrus triradiatus | reverse complement strand
TGAATTCTGCTGTCTACCAAAAAATCCTGAAGGAGAATGTCTGGCCATCTGTTTGTGACCTCAATCTAAAACAAACTTGGGTTCTGCAGCAGGACAATGATCCAAAACACACCAGCAAGTCCAACTCTGAATGGCTGGAGAAAAACTAAATGAAGACTTTGGAGTGGCCTAGTCAAAGTCCTGACCTGAATCCTATTGAGATGCTGTGGCATGACCTTAAAGAGGCCATTCATGCTCGAAAACCCTCCAATGTGGCTGAATTACAACAATTCTGCAAAGATGAGTGGCCAAAATTCCTCCATAACGCTGTAAGAGACTCATTGCAAGTTATCGCAAACGCTTCGTTGCAGTTGTTGCTGCTAAGGGTGGCCCAGCCAGTTATTAGATTTAGGGTGCAATCACTTTTTCACATAGGGCCAGATTGGATTTTTTTCTTCCTTAATAATAAACACCTAAATATAAAAACTGCAATTTTGTGTTTACTTGTGTTGTCTTTGACTAATATTTAAATTGGTTTGATGTTCCGAAATACTTAAGTCTGACAAACATGCAAAAAAATAGAAAATCAGGAAGGGGGCAAACACTTTTTCACACCACTGTACATTCTGAATGTCTTCTGTTGGATTTAGATCCAGTAACTGGCAACTCACTCATTGTAATTAAACCAGTTTGAAATGATTTTGCTTTGTGACACTGTGCGTTATCATGCTTGAAGTAGTCATTATAAGATGGGCAAATTGTGGCTTGATGCACTAATGCACATTGGTCAGCAATGCAAGGAAGTTCTTAACATATCGCTGAGTTGTTAGTGTCCCTTGTATCACTACTAGTGGTGACCTACTGTCATATCATCACACCAGAAGTTGGGGCAGAGCTCACCACGAGGCCTCCATAGTCGCACCCGACTGTTGTTGGATCCCAAACAGAACCTATGCCATAAGCACAGCTCAGCCTGGGTGTGCTGAGTGCTTACGCCATTTCCTTTTGTTAGGTTTTTTGCTTTTTTTCCTCAGTGGTTGAGTGGCGTGTTTGGTTTATACAGCTATCACTGATACTAGTGCCCAGGGTTTTATCCTCAGCCACTGATTTTGTTTCCCTTTTTGTTGTTTCATTTACTTTCTTCTATTTGTTTATATTCTGGTTATTCAGTAGTGATAAAGAAAGGATTTGTAAGTTGACAATCATGTAAATCCTGAGATTTTCATTCTGTATTCAACTATTACAAGTACTCAGATGACTGTTCATTACAGAAACAAATACTTTTTTAACCCCACTTTTTCTGGTTATGGCTGTAGGGAGATCCAGTGCCTATCCATAAACATTCTCTGGTTGGTACACAACTCCATCCCATGGCCAAAAGAGATCGCTATTGAATTACCAGTAGCGTCCCCTCTCTCAAGCACCCCGATTGTGCCAGTATGATTCCCAAATGAGCCGGAAGGCACAGCCAGGACTCAGGTGACTGAAGTGGTGGGCTATTGATTTTTTCATGTTTTAAATTCTAGAAGAAACAGCTGTGAGACAGTGAACAATGTTCATGCTCATTAGAATGGCAACACTTTGCCTAATCTGCAGACAACAGACAGGGAGACCAATAAAACATTTCTTTATTACCGAATGCAAAAACCACTGAAAGTAAGTGGGAACTTGAATATAAATGAATTCTTGAATTCACAGCGAGCAAGCAAATCCCACATACTCTGAAATGTATACTCTGTCAATCACCCGGGGCTTGGAACAGGTCGCTTTTGCAGCGTCGTTGTGGGGGATGCTGCCTGAACCAGCCCCCCTCCCTTAGATATGACCAATTATGTATCTGTGGGAGGCTAGGCCCCTCTGGAAGGCACAGGTAAATATTTTACTCCTTTTATATTTTTCAAGTTTCAAAATATTTAACACAGTATTTTCCCAACATTCTCAGCCCCAATAAACAGATTGTAGAACATAATCTAATGTAGCTCGATATGAACACATTCCATTTCGCATTCCATCGCTACTGCAAAAAAAAACATTTTTGATGCCATTAGTTTTCAGAAGCAGACACGTAAACCTCTCGTTTAACAACCACAACATGTTGTGTATAATTTGTCTTTACTGCAGTGAATAACTGATGACATTTTCCTGGCTCAACCATGTTTGTAGTAACTCTGCCTGATCCTGACGCAGATCTTACTTAGCTAACTGTTATACGGTTTCCTGGAACCAACAAATCCACAGGTGCAGGATTTAATTCAACTATATATAATTCAAGTAAGTTCTCTGGAACAAACCCAAGTACTTTTTACATTACACACACACACACACACACACACACACACACACACACACACACACACACACACACACACACACACTTACCTCCAAGTTCTTCAGTTGAGATGTTGGCTAGCTGGTCCTCAGTGATTTCAGAGAGAGAGTGAGTCAGGAAGTTATCAGTGTACAGCAGCCCTGCTCTCACATGGTGAAAAGGCATCTTCTCCCTGCAACAAACAATTCCTTCATATATCATCGTGACAGAAATGCAAACTCCCCAAAATCCTGCACAAATCACGTTACAATAAAGCATTACATACATTGACACCAGAGGTCACATTGCGGAGGATTGTTCAAATAGAGACATGAAACATCCAAATGCTTGTGTATTAGTTTAAATGAAAAGTGTTTGGCAAGCATCATGACTTAAAATCAGACGTCTGTCAGGGTTGGACCTATTTTGCCCATTTGTGGGTTTTTTTGCGCAATTTTTGTATGATTTAGCGCACTGGACCCACCCACACACCCCCCCTGAAAACCACATAACATTTTAGAGGGGTTAAAATGTATGCATGATAGCTATGCAAGCAAACGGTTAAATTAAGGATAAAATCCAACTAGATACAGTGGTACCTCGCTACAGTATTCTTAGTGCAAACAAGTCTCCATTGGTCCTAAAATGGTCACTTTATAACAGCCAACCGAAAGCAAAACAGGAATTGAATCCTCCAGACATTACTTATAAATGACTTATAATGAGGCTGAATCCACATCTGCAGGCACCATAATGTAACTGCAGTCATTTAAATTGGACTGGAAAATGCGAATAAGAAGCTGGCGAATAAAAAACCAACTTCAGCCTCGTCTCTGCTGTGATACATCAAACACTCATAAAAAGGCTCAGATCATGATACGTTTAACGTACTGATTTAACTGATGGATTTGTTGGAACATATCCCCATCGTAAATCAGGGAGCACCTGTACAAAACTCCATTAATGCATATAATGTCTTATACAGTGTGGATTTTATAGGGGTCTGGAACAGATTCATTCAATTTACATTATTCCTTATGGGATAAATTTGTTCAGTACTCGTTGATTTTGGTTCTCGACAAGCCTTCTGGAACGAAGTGACGATGACAACCGAGATACCACTGTACAATAATTAACATGTCAATGCACCTTAACCTGTCCTCCTGCATGCATTATGTGTATGTATACTACAAGTCAGGTTTCAAAGCACCTTCTGATTTTCTGACTAAATTTCAGCTTTTTACTGAACTTGCAGAATCTAATGCTTTTCTAGTGATGCGCCTAAGTCTAAATTTCGGAAACAACGAAATTAACCTGAAATATGGACAGAAAATAAAAAATATAACCTGAAATTTTCTGAATGATACGTAATAAAACAATGTATATTATTGATACCTCACATGAACAGCGATTACAGACCTCTTGTCTAATGTGCCTGGAAATGGTGAACTGAATCTACACAAATGACATTTCCACTGTTGATTTGCTGCTCCTCAAACTGAACTTTGTAAATGATTTCAAATACTTAGTAACTTTTATTACCTTTATAATATATTTTTAATGGTCATATAAATTTTTCCACACTATCTCTCTCCCTCACATTGCTCAGCGCTGCCCTACTCCCAACCTCATTTCCCTCCATATTGATTCCTTTCCCCTGTTCTGCAATTCCTTAATCACAATATCCACTACTGACACCCTTGTTTGATGTAGTCAGGGTAAAGCCGTGTCTATGGTATTTAAAAAATATCTTTAATGGAGAGTGTGAGGACAGCCAAAACACAAGTGCAGAAAGCATTTGTTAAAGTGTTCTTGAAAGAGCTCTCTGGTACATGCATTGTTCCAAACTTGTGACTGCCTGTGCTTGCGTAATGGACATCAGCAGCGTATTGGTCTCCAACTCTCCATTAAGATACTATTGAAATGACTGTTTAAAATTTTTTCTATTAAGTTTGTTCTCCCTTATCATTGCAAAGCGACCTTGGGTTTGTGAATGGTGCTACATAAGTTTAACTTCTTCGTCATCTTCTCCTAATATTATTATTATTCAATGCTTTAGAGTGTGCTGACTTCAGACTTCAGAGCTCTTGCCTAGTCTGACATGAACATTTTTTCAGTCAGAATTTCTGTTAGACTTTGTCTTTTTTCTCTTTTGGCTGAAAACTGAAAGTGCCGTTTCTAGTGGCCAAAATTCCAGTGTATATAGTTTTTTTTCGCATTTTACTAAAACATTAGAGCTGTTCCAATAAATGCAGCGACTGTCCAGTGCAAGTTTGACAATCAAAACAAACATAAGATTATTTTTGTTTAAATATTGTCCATTTCTATGTGCTCTGTCAACACCAAGCAAAAAACATCCTGAACTTACTGTACATTCAAATACTTTCAAAATAAGTTAGTTATGCCACTTGGAGTTACATTATTTGTGACCTCGTTGGAAAAAGACAACCTAATATTAATGCTAATATTCATGAGTTCACCATCAGGAGAACATTGAACAACAATGATGTGCATAGCAGGGATGCAAGGAGAAAGCCACTGCTCTCAAAGAAAAAAAAAACCCATTGCTTCTCATCGCCTTGCTTTTGGAAAACCTTTGGTGGATGAATTAGGTCATGATACACCTTTTTGGTTTAAATGAGAGCCGTTATGTCTGGAGAAAGAAAAACTATGCATTCCAGCATAAGAACCGTATCTCATCTGTGAAGCATGGTGGTGGTAGCTTTATGGTTTGGGCTTGTTTTGTTATATCTGGTCCAGGAACGCTTGCCATCATTGATGGAATAATGAATTCTCAATTATACCAGCAAATGCTAAAGGAAAATGTTAGGAAATCTGTCTACGATCTGAACCTCAAGAGAATGTGTGTCATGAATTAAGATAGCAACCCTAAACACACCCTAAGTGGTTCTACTAAAGAATGGTTGAAGAAGACTAAAGTTATCATTTTTAAATGGTCAAGTCAAAGTCCTGACCTTAATCCAATAGGAATATTTTGGAAGCAATTCATTTGAGGAAACCCACCAACATCCCACAATAGAAGTTGTTCTGTACTGTTCTCTGTGTGCTAGGGTTTATGGTACCCACTTCAACACTTGATTTGCGGTTCTAAATAATGTCACAAGTTTTCAATGACATTAAGATCCAGTAATTTCACTGGCCAGTCAATACGATCCTGTGACATCCTTCTTCAGAGCCATTTTACACCCACACCCTGTCAATACCATGTTTCACGTATTGTGCACACCTCAGATTTAGAGAGTGGGCAAGAACTGACCATCAGATTTATACTACATTCACACAGATGCTCAGTCTATATGTTGTTACTTTTGCTGGATGCAAACGAGTTTTTTTCCAAAGTGCCACATTTGTGATTTTGAAAAGTAATTAAATTATTGCCCTGGAGAAAAGAAACTGGACTGAATACAAGAACCAATGCCACAGCCAGAGCCAAGACATCTCTTAAACTATCTAAAAGATCGAAGCTAGAGCCAGGCAATGTAATAAAATAGAGTATGAGATGGAGAAAGAGAAAGAAACATGTGCGTTTGTGTAGCAGATTCAGTGTATGCACATAATATAAAAGGTCATAAAGCCTGACAGTTTTAAATGGGATCATAGTTCTGAAATTTTATGATGCAACTGCAAACAATTCAATCACGCATGTGTCAGGTAAAAGATGAACAGCAATCATAGCAACATTGATCAGGGTGGTGTCAGGATTTCGTAACAAATGTTATTGTATTACTAGGGTACTATGTTTTAGACAAAATATATTCTGAAATATCTTTGGCACTGCATTTTTCATTCTTGTTTCCTCTGTAGTTCACTGTCGCAGTCACAGTGAAGGACACATGGTTATGCATTCTCAATGCTAACACTTTCCCCTCAAGAAGGGTGATCTGGCAACAAATATCATAACCCTGCTAAAAATAAATTCTAAATAGAGTCACTAATGGCTATAGAGGGCCATCGCACCTCCAGTGATATCACCAGATACACATAAGACCACACTACAGAGTAGATTTATGAATCAGATGAACCATGTACCAGCTGTATAGCTGAGCTTGGTGAATAAAACACTATTTATGTTGTCAGATGGTGGTGTTATCACTCAGGGCCACTGGATATCATCATATTCATCATATCCACTAACCTCTGAGGTTTGAGCCATATCAAGCAATGCATGAAGAAGTTATTGACACCTTATGTTTGTGTGTCATCGGTTGCCAGTCAGCACCTTGCAATATATCAAAAGCAAAACAACTTCATATCAGATAAGCTAAAGTCTTACATCTAAATATACTACAGTGGCTGCTTGAAAGTTTGAGAACCCTTAGAATTTCCAATTTCGGATTAAATATGACCTAATAACTCGTCATATTTTCACACAAGTTCCTTAAAAGTAGATTAAAGAGAAGCCCCCGTGATTGAAACAAATGAGACAAAAATAGTAAATTGGTCATTTATTTTATTGAGGGGGAAGGAAAAATGATCCAATATTGCATATAGTAGTGGCAAAGTATGTTAAACCTTGCTTTTCAGTATCTGGTGTGACCACCCCCGTGCGGCAATAAACTGCAAACACTAAACGTTTCCTGTAAACTGTTGTGTTGATCAGTCCTGCACACCGGCTTGGAGGAATTTAGCCCATTCCTCTGTACAGGGTACAGAACAGCTTCAACTCTGGGATGTTGGTGGGTTTCCTCACATTAACTGCTCACTTCAGGTCCTTCCACAACATTTCGATTGGATTAAGGGCAGGACTTTGACTTGGCCATTCCAAAACATTAACTTTATTCTTCTTTAACCATTCTTTGGTGGAACGACTTGTGTGCTTATTGTCGTTGTCTTGCTGCATGTCCCACCTTCTCTTGAGATTCAGTTCATGGACAGATGTCCTGATATTTTCCTTTAGAATTCTCTGATATATTTCAGAATTCCTTGTTCCATCAATGATGGCAAGCCGTCCTGGCCCAGATGCAGCAAAACAGGCTCAAACCATCACACTACCACCACCATGTTTCATAGATGGGATAAGGTTCTTAAGCTGGAATGCAGTGTTTTTATTTATCAAACATAACACTTTTCTTTTAAACCGAAAAGTTCTATTTTTGTCTCAAACGTCCACAAAACATACTTCCAATAGCCTTCTGCCTTGTCCATGTGATCTTTAGCAAACATTAACATGAACATTAACATTAGCCAACGTGAGTTAGGCCTTCAGTTGCTAGGAAGTTACCCTGGGGTCCACTCTGACCTCGCCAACTATTACACACCTTGCTCTTGCAGTGATCTTAGTTGGTCGACCACTCCTGGGGAGGGTAACAATGGTCTTGGATTTCCTCCATTTGTACGCAATCTGTCTGACTGTGGATTGGTGGAGTCCAAACACTTTAGAGATGGTTTTGTAACCTTTTCCAGCCTGATGAGCATCAACAACTCTTTTTCTGGGGGCCTCAGAAATCTCCTTTGTTCGTGCCATGATACACTTCCACAAACATGGGTTGTGAAGAGCAGACTTTGATAGATCCCTGTTCTTTAAATGAAACAGGGTGCCCACTCACACCTGATTGTCATCCCATTGATTGAAAACACCTGACTCTAATTTCACCTTTAAATTAACTGCTAATCCTAGAGGTTCACACACTTTTGCCACTCCCTAATATGTAATATTGGATCATTTTGCTCAACAAATAAATGATCAAGCATAATATTTTTGTCTCATTTGTTTAAACTAGTTTCTCTTTATGTACTTTTAGGACTTGTGTGAAAATCTGATGATGTTTTGGATCATATTTATGCAGAAATCTAGAAAATTCTAAAGGGTTCACAAACTAGGTTCGATCCCAGGTAGAGTGGTCTGGGTCCTTTGTGTGTGGAGTTTGCATGTCCTCCTCGTGTCTGTGTGGGTTTACTCCGGTTCCCTCCCAGAGTCCAAAGACATGTGGTAGGTTAATTGGTGTCTCTAAAGTGCCCCTAGTGTTTGCGCCCTATGATGGATTGGTGCCCTGTCTAGGGCTGTTCCTGCCTTATGTTGCCAGTTAGGCACCGGCTCTTCAAGCAGATGAGAAACTGAATGAATGAGTATATTGCATTATTTCATTTCACTGGGTATGGGGTGGTCAAGTTCAACAACTTTTACTTGAAAAACCGAAAGAGGTTGCCTTAGGTTACTGGGTTAAGGTTTGTACTAGTTGTAGGTATAGAATTAATTAGCTACAATATTATGATATCAATGGAAAGTCCCCATCATAACTGACGACCACTGTGTGTGTGTGTGTGTGTGTGTGTGTGTGTGTGTGTGTGTTTACTTATTTATTCATTCTTCTTCATTTACTGCTTTATTCATAATTCATCCATAATTCTGTAGAGACTCAAGTCAAGTTCAATATCTCACCATCCCTCATTACCTCACATCAAACCTCACAACAGTGCTAAACAAAGTCTTCTGCCTGGCTTCTGGGTGTATGACTGACAGGAGATTACACACTGCCATAATAGCAATGAAAGCATTTGCAACAAAGATCTCCTTCACACACACGCTTCTGATAGTATCTGGCCAAGGAAGGACTAAAAGAATAAAAGCTCTTTTCTTTTAAAGTTGCCATGGTGGAAGAGCTTTTAATTGAGTACCACAAAACTTTGTCTGACATAATTCCTGTCAGAGGGCTTGAGAAATAAATCTGAGGCTTTCTTTAAAGACTTTCTTCCCCAAAAAAGATTTATCTTTTACTAAAAGTATGCCTGCAGGCAATACTACTAATTCTGTGCTATAATGGTATTTGCTAGTAACGTGCACTGCATGTACAATATGTTTAGATTAATGCATTGCTGGAAGTTGCTGTAGTTCCTTAGCTAAAGTTAAAAATCTCCATAATGCCATGTATCCTAACATGCTTCCTAAGGACTTTGAGGAAAAATAGCCCTACAAGATTCTCAACCACAATTTCCAGTAGAGAGTAGCCTGTTTGTTTGTAAGTCATAAATCAGACCATAGACTCAGGTTAAAGTCAAAGTTACAATAGTAACTCTCTGACCTGTGTTTATGGCTAGATGAAAAAGGCTTTCTTTTGGATTTGGGAATTGCACTGCTAATAAGTCATGGACCGAAACAAAAACTGAAACCGAAATTAAATTTCACAACACTTTATGAACATCAAGCACCAAATGCAATTTCCATGTACCCGTATTTTTTATCATTCATGTGTCTAGTGTCATCTGATACATTGCCATAAAATTGTTTTGCATTAACTAATGCTTTTCATTAAAACTAAATTACAAAACAACACCTCAAGCTTTTATACCTAAACCCACATTTAGTAAAGTTAATTTTCAATATGGAATCAATGCCTATGTTTACATGCAGAAAGCTTCATGATTCCAAACAAAATCTTCCCAACTGCATATTCTGACTTAAAACAAGTATGTGCTGTTTAACAAGCGCATTACATTCTGTGAAACAGGTCATTGATTAAAATGGTCGTTGACCATTACAGGCACACATTAGCAATCAAACACACTGTAGAACCAAAAATAAAAACATGCATGCAGGAATATAAACATGAATAAACATACCTCACTGCCTGCACAAAACCAAGAGGGAATGAGTCCACTTGAAGAAACTACTTTACAAAACAGGCAATATAATATCAGCTTTTAAACGCTTTAAACCTTTAAGTAAGTAAGCAAGTAAGTAAGTAAACCGTCAAATGACTGATGCTCAGCACTTCTAGTTATACAGTGGTGCTTGAAAGTTTGTTAACCCTTTAGAATTGTCTATATTTCTGCATAAATATGATCTAAAACATCATCAGTCCTAAAAGTAGATAAAGAGAACCCAGTTAAACAAATGAGGCAAAAATATTATACTTGGTCATTAATTTATTGAGGATAATGATCCGATATTACATATTAGTGAGTGGCAAAAGTATGTAAATCTCTAGGATTAGCAGTTAATTTGAAGGCGAAATTAGAGTCAGGTGTTATCAATCAATGGGATGACAATCAGGTGTGAGTGGGCACCCTATTTTACTTAAAGAACAAGGATCTATTAAAGTCTGTTCTTCACAACACATGTTTGTGGAAGTGTATCATGGCACAAACAAAGGAGATTTCTGAGGACCTCTGAGAAAAAGAGTTGTTGATGGAAATGGATACAAAACCATCTCTAAAGTGTTTGGACTCCACCAATCCACAGTCAGACAGATTGTGTACAAATGGACAAAATTCCAGACCATTGTTACCCTCACCAGGAGTGGTCGACCAACTAAGATCACTAGAAAAGCAAGGCATGTAATAGTTGTTGAGGACACAGTGGACCCCAGGGTAACTTCTAAGCAACTGAAGACCTCTCTCACATTGGCTAATGTTAATGTTCATGAGTACACCATCAGAAGAACACTGAACAACAATGGTGTGCATGGCAGGGTTGCCAGGAGAAAGCCACTGCTCTCCAAAAAGAACATTGGTGGGGTGTCATTTCATGTCTCTGTTTGTGTGTGTCCTAAAAGTGCCCGTGCTCAACACAGACTGAAACATGTAGAACATGTAAAACATCAAAGTATGACATAAATAACATTTATAGCAGTAAAACTACACCTGCTAAACCTTTTTCTAAATTTGACCATCTTGTTAGCTTCCAAACAGAGCCGAATTTGAACAGCGGCCAGAGCTAAAAGACATATTTTTTTTAAATATTGGAATGTGTTAGAATTGTTAAGACCTCAGTCCTTAAAGCGGATGGCTGTGGATGGGGTGGTCATTGAATGGCTTACCTGTATATGTACACTAAATTCAACAATTTGATGATAACCCTGATTTTCATGTGCACCAAATGTAAACCTATCCAACAACATGTGCATGCTTGGAACACCAATCAGTGTAAATTAAACAGGGAGCTCATGTCCTGCAACATTCTTATATTTGCCATATTTCTGAGAACCCACTGTCATTCGTTTGCTCAAGTAATTATTTACTGGCCATCTGGCTGATTATTTTAATCTGTCTCATTATTTTAAGTCTTTTAAAGTTTGAAGCATATACTTTGTTTCTTTTGCAGACGTGCTAATCAAGTTAGCTAATTACCTAATCATGGATTGCACACTGAATGTACTTACCTAGTTCGATTGGAAATGTAATCGGATACAGAAGATGAAATGGCTAATGTTCTTCTATTTATCTGATTATTTAAAGGATTATCCACCTGAATGCTTTCTATTCTCCCTGAGCCGATAATCAGATTATCGGTGGATTATTAGGCTGAATACACTATCTAGGAATCACAGAAAATGGAGGTACACTGAGGTACACAGCCAGTTACAGCAATATCTTTTGTACATTTAAGTCTTCCAGTCATATTAGATCCTGGAGCCTTGTACAAACTGTCTGACATGATTAACAAGCCAGAATATGCGCACTCTCAGTCCTCATATACACCAGCCTGAATCCATGATTGTTTTCATGCTTCAAGAGGACTTTACTCATACACAGGGTCATGCTTAGGGTTCAGCGCTAAACTAGTGGTGGACCGGACAGAATTTTAATAGTATATCTCCAATGTCTTCAATGGCACAGGAAAACATTCTGAAAAAGGAAATTATTAAATGTCATATAACATGGTAGCAGCAGCAGGGAGAGGATTAAAGTAGCTCTTTACCTGTTAAATAATAAATTGTGTAATATATTTAATACCCAAGAAACTACTGAAAAGCGACCTAGGATCACTACTTCACCATCTACAAATATGCATGAATATGCAAAATTAAAATGCCCCCATGTTCCGTTTCCATCTAAAATCCACCTTTTGGCCTATACAAGATGTTTTATTAAATATAAGAAATGTATTAAATAAAACATCCAACAAATCCAAATCTGCAATGGACTGTCCTCCTAATGACCACTTCTCCAGGTTAGGCTCTAGACCTTGACCAAGAAAATTGAGGTTAACTCCTGGGGAAAATAATAATATTCAAATTTATAACATATACAATACAATATAATATTACAAGTGCTTAATATATAAATATATTTAATGATAAATGCATGGACGTGACAAAATACAAGTAGTATAATTCATATATTATTAAAATAAAATTATTTAGAGATCTTTTTGAGATTTTGCTTTCTGTTGGGAGGCATGGGAAGTTGCATCAGTAATGCATTTTGGATGGAGAATTGAATAAAAAACAATTATAATAATAATGAAAACAAAACATAAGTAAGGTAAAAAGTTGGTTAAAATTACGAACAACAGTGTCGGGCTGCACTGATTATATATTTTTAATTATTAATTAGGTTTAACATGTATTATTCGAACATTAGATTGGCCAATCGACGATGCTCTCACTAATGCCTCTTAACCACTCATGCATTTGGTGAATAAAATGCGCAGTAACATTCTGGATAGATTGAATTTCCCCTGTGCATTCATTAGCAACGCCCTCTAAAGCAAGGCCAAGTTCTGTGCCTTCTAATACCAGGTAAGACATGGGTTTATTGGTTAAGCTGCCAATAAGCAGTGCTTGTTTATTCAACATCTGTAGTATCAGGTGGGCTAGAATTAATGGCGGTTAGTGTTTAGGCTATTTGGCTCAGTCCCTGTGGGTGCGTTTACATTTACGGATCACTTTATTATGTACGTCCTTGTTTCTACACTCATTGTCCATTTAATTAGTTCCACTTACCATACAGAAGCACATGCTACAATTACAGACTGTAGTCTGTGTTTCTTTATGTACATTGTTAATCCCCTTTACTCTTTTCTCTAATGTTTAGGACCCCCACAGATCAGGTAATATTTGTGTGGTGTCTCCGCAGTGCAGTGACACTGATGTGGTGGTGATGTGTTAGTGTTGTACTGGTATGAGTGGATCAAATACAGCAGTGCTTCTGGAGTTTTTATACACTGTGTTCTCTCACTGTGCACTGTATTAGACACATCTACCATATTGGTCCACTTTGTACGTGTAAAGTCAGGGACAGGAGCTCATCTGTTGTTGCACCGTTTCTGTTAGTCATTCTCTAATCCTTCATTAGAGCTCACTGGATGCTGCCTACAGGATGCTGGTGGCTGAACATTTTTGGTAGGTGGAGTATTTTCAGTCCAGCAGTAACACTGGGGTGTGTAAAAACTCCAGAAGCACTAATGTGTCTGATCAACGCATAACAGCACAAAATACAGAAACACACCATCATGTCAGTGTCAGTGCAGTGCTGAGAATGATCCACCACCCAAATTGTACCTGATCTGTGGTGGTTCTGTGAGGTTCCTGATCACAGAGAACAGAGTAAAAGAAACAGATAGACTACAGTCTGTCATTGTAGAACTACAAAGTGCTTCTATACTGTTAAGTGGAACTGATAAAATACACTTATATTAGGCATATTTGAAGAAGCTTCACACTTGGTAGCTGTTAGGTGCCCCAGCATGGAACTAGAAATGGCTGAATTAACAGAACTTAGGGTAAAATGTAGAAAAGAGACCTTAACTGAAGAAGTATTTTGCTCATAAATTATTTTTTCATCACAGTATGTAGCACACAGTATGAGGCATCCCATCAAAAGTCTCACTAGTACAGTACACATGGTCAGCCACTCAGTTTCAGGTTCTACTCACTGATTCGTAAGCACTACCAGAGATTCAGAATCCACCATCAATGGATGATCAGAAGGTATATAGAAACATGGATGGTGGTTTATGAGGGCCATATCTTTTGCATGTCATTTTTCAAATACCGGTAGGTGTTCTTTGATGGATTAATACGTTCCATCCTGGAGTAGCTCTCAATGGACCATTGCTTATGCATCGGGTGACCAGACGCTGACAAACCCGTACTTCAGTCCATGTCTTGGTGTCCCAACTTATGTTTAAAATATGCACATTTGCACCGCATGTCAAAGAAAATGACAAATTTATTTGCAAAGCATCATCATCCAAAATGCTTGCGTTTATTCAAAAGGAACACAATAGTTATTTCAAGTTACTCTACACGCATAACCATAAAATGGCCAATCACGTTTGTTGATTTGGTCAATTAATATAATTCAACCAATTATCATCCACCCTTCACCGATGTGACTTAATGCCCTCACTCACTATGGCTGATGTACTGCTGAGATGGCTAAACAAACAAGTATGTTTAAGGACCAGCTTCAAAAAGAATATACATTTCTGAAAAAACATACTCTGAAAGCGGGTTTGCCAGACATTTGGAGCCAAGTTTTTTTTGCACCAGTGATTTTTTGCCATGTAATTTTGAACGGATGATATTAATCAACATATTCAATCAAAATAGCACAAAGAAGCTGGCAAAAAGTAAGTGTGCAGTGTGTATATAGTGTATGCGGTGCTATGTATCTGCGATAATGTATGTGGATGCAGCAAGTTACTGTCTTGGCGCCTGTGGGTTGATTGACTGGGGTGAGCAACTTGGGCCGCTACTCAGCACTCATGTCTAAGTATTGACAGGTAAAGAGACATTATTAGGGCTGGTAATGTGGTGTGCTGTGTTGGGTGTTCAATGAAGAATGGCAAAGTTTCCTTATCCATGTCGACACTGCAATACTGTACACACAGCGTCCCGTATTTCATTATCAAAAATCTGGTCACTCTGCTTATACATGTCAACACAGGTGTTAGAAATGAATGAGGTGGTGCAGACATGAATCGTTTGTATCAGTGGCTCTGTTCTGGACAAGCACATCTGCTCTGGCTCAGTTCCAAGATAGGAGAAGGACTGGTGGCTTTAGGATCACAGGCACTGATCATACCTGCCACATTCACTAGGCATCTCATTAACCACGCTACAATAAGACTGAACTTGAGGACAAGGTTAATTGCAGAGCATACACTTAAGAGGGAGGTGCACCAAAGGTCAAATGTTGACTTTGACGAGCTTACAAAACGACCCGTTGATCGACTTTAATATGAAGGGTCATGAACTGAAGAGGGAAGTGATACTAATGAAAAAGCAATGCATTAAGTGAGACTGAATGAGAACAGAACAGGCTCTCAGATGATGGATGCCACTGTAGAGTCGTCATAAATATTACTGGAGCTCCAAGGACGCTTTACCCTCCCACATTGTAAAACATGACATTTCTCCTAATGTGTGTCAATACCTGTCCCATATTTCAAAAGTTAAATATTACGTTGATAATGTATCAAACCCACCTACACTGTATATGGACCTATGCTTTAGTACAGGCTAATGTAACACAACTTCTGCATGAGGAAAATTATTTTTAAGAGCCAATTAAGTACTGACACAGCACAAAAGCACTAGGGGATCATCTGGAAAAGTGCTCAAATATCTGCCGTTTCATTCACTAGTGTTTTTGAACCTGAGTGGCTGTCAGTGAGCACCTTACAAATCACAAATTAAATAAAATAACATTCAAACTTGGCTATCTTAATTTCTGCTGTAACATAGGGGACATTTTAATACCCTAACCCCTATCTAAACAACCGGTTCCCAGTAACAAATAATGATAGGCGAAATACTGCTCAATACACAGCTAACAGATGGGAGGGTCAATCAGAAAGACCCCTGTTATGCTGACATCATTGAAAGGAGAAGGACGACTGGAATATGTCAGGACAAGGTAAACATTTTCCCATAGAAAAACAAAGATTCAGACAAATGGGTTTTACAATATGCCGAACAGCACGCCATTACTACACTGCCAATGGTGTCATTACTTTTATACACGCTATATACTATAGGTATGTTAGTTTAGTTACACCTGTAGGTACATTCAGGTTGCAGTGAGTGAGTCAGCATCCCATTACAAAACATTTACACACAAAACACAAATAACTAACAACAAACAAACATAAGAGTTCTCCAGTTCCCAACCCTTTAAGGCATATTTGACTTATGAATCTGAGTAATGGCTACTGGAATGAAACTGGCTTTGTATCACTTTGTTCTACTTTCTGGAGCTCTAAACCTCCCAGATAAGAGCTGAAATTCAATATACAGAGGGTGAGTGCTATCAGCCAAAATCAAGTCAGTTACCCACTTTACCTGTATGTTATACACAGCCTCTAGATTAGGTAATGGCCTACCAATCAATCTGCTAGACCAACAACCTGATTCAGACAGTTTCCATTCTTTAAAGGCAGATTTCCAAACCATGCCACCAAAGAGAGAGATAAAACTGATTCAGTAAAAGCCTGATAAAACAATGTCATCAAGTTTTTATCAACACGGAAGTAGTCTTCTCAAGCAATGTAAATGCCGGCGCCCCTTTTTACACACAGCATCATTATTAATTTCAAATTTCAGTTTTGAGACTATAATTCTCCCAAGATATTTTGTAAGACTGTACACATTAAAATATCTGACCATTTATGTGTGGCATCATGTGTGTGAGCATTTCATCTAAAATCAATGACCATGTCTTTAGCTTTATATATGTTTAACTGAAGATAATACTCGTCACTCCTCTTGACAAAAAGTCAATTCTTTAGCACAGGATTTAAATAGCCCCCCACAACTGCTGTCAGGACCCTAACTATTATTTACACTCAAAGGTAGAAAGACTTCTGGTCTATATTGAAGTGTCAATTATCTACTAACTTGTATCTCAATTCAAATGAAATGGTTTGGAAATGGTTAGAAAGCTCAGTGTCTGAACTGAAACCACCCATAGTCACATAAGCCATAGTTTTCATAAGCCAGGCTGAACCAAGATTAATTGCTGCCATCTTGTTCTTTAATTATTTTTTCAAATTCTGTTTTACTTGTAGTATGCAGTTTAGGGTACAGCCTTTGTAGCCACATAACCAGGACAAACAGCTACCTGCTAATAAACTGGCTCACAAAGACTTGACTGCAGTTTCTATACTGGACCATACTGGACATTTGCGTCATCATATTTGCTTTGATTTATTTACTGTCAGACAAACACATCAAAAATGGTCCATAATAACCATGATAGCAGGTTAGAAGCATGTAGGCTGGCTTCTTCATGGATATTAAGCAGAGTATTAAACAGTGATGTCAGTCTTAATCTGAAACATCATGCTAAATCTATTTTCACGATTCTCTGACAGTCTCTGAAGTTTTAAATGGAAAACTGTCATATCATAACAAATTTGACTCTCTACAGTAGTGCTTGAAAGTTTGTGAACCCTTTAGAATTTTAGACCTAAAACATCATAAGATTTTCACACAAGACCTAAAAGTAGATAAAGGGAACCCAGTTAAACAAATGAGACAAAGATGTTATACTTGGCCATTTATTTATTGAGGAAAATGATCCAATGTCAGGTATTTTCAATCACTGGGATGACAATCAGGTGTGAGTGGGCACCCTGTTTCATTTAAAGAACAGGGATCTATCAAAGTCTGCTCTTCACAACATGTTTGTGGAAGTGTATCACGGCACGAACAAAGGAGATTTCTGAGAACCTCAGAAAAAGAGTTGTTCATACTCACCAGGCTGGAAAAGGTTACAAAACCATCTCTAAAGAGTTTGGACTTCACCAATCCACAGTCAGACAGATTGTGTAGAAATGGAAGAAATCCAAGACCATTGTTACTCTTCCCAGGAGTGGTCGACCATGTTAGGGAAGGACCTGAAGCAAGCAATTAAATGTGAGGAAACCCACCAACATCCTAGAGTTGAAGCTGTTCTGTACAGAGGAATGGGCTAAAATTCCTCCAAGCCAGTGTGCAGGACTGATCACAGTTACAGGAAACGTTTATTGGCAGTTATTGCTGCATGGGGGGTCACACCAGATACTGAAAGCAAAGGTTCACATACTTTTTCCACTCAATAATATGTAATATTGGATCATTATCCTCAATAAACAAATGACCAAGTATAATATTTCTGTTTCATTTGTTTAACTGGTTTCTCTTTATCTACTTTTAAGACTTATGTGAAAAACGGATGATGTTTTAGGTCATATTTATGCAGAACCAGAGAAAATTCTAAAGGGTTCACACATTTTCAAGCACCACTGTATATTAGGGCTAGGTGGTACAGTGCTGAACTTCTGCTCAGGTTTCCTCCCACAGTCCAAAGACATGCGTTAGTTCAATTGACCACTCTAAAGTGGCCCTTTTGTGAGAGTGTATGTAGAAAATTCAATACTGTACTGTTATGACCCTGTCTATGAGAAAATCATAACACTTAAGAGGATGGTATGATGGACCTGATACTTTTATTTGACAGAAGCCAAAAATGCATTGATAGACAGTATTACAAACAACACGGAAGATCAGTCAGAGGAAACAAAGACTCAACGAGTGAATGTGAACCAGTTTATATAGTTATTGATGAAAGAAAATATACAGGTAGTGGGGGACAAACAAAGGTGTACTACTTACAATAGGATAGGCGCATACACTTATGAACGCCACTTACAGCTTGTTATGCTTTTTCAAAAAAGAATTGCGGAAAGTCATACGCACAAACATGACTACATTGCACAAGTCCCTAAACACATCAACAGAGTTAGAAGAGTCTCTAGTCCAAACGTGAGCTAATGAGCAAGTGAGCACACAAATGTTAAGCTAGTTAGCTTTCGAGTGAATTACAGCCATCTGCTCAAACTTTAACTCCCGCTACTGCAAATGAATGGCTGTTGACGTGACCAGCTGTTTATGGCCACAACATCTGGACTTAAAAGACAGATTTATACTTTCTATTATAATTTATTATACTGTAATTTTTAAGACCTCAATCGTTAAAGTGAATAGACGTTGATCTATTAACTCTCGATTTAAAATCACACATTACGTTATAATATGTTTCCTACCATATTTTAACCCCCTTTTCTCAATCCCTGGATGGATTTCCAGTCCATTGCAAGGCTCAATAGGGGTTGCCAATGCAGCCCTGAAGGATGATCTACCAACTGGTCTCCTCTCCCTCAGACACTGCCAATCTTGACCCGGCGCTGGGGTAGGCTAGTGTATAAGATTGCTGTGCCACCCCAGCACCTATTCCCAATTCCCAGTTTTACTTAAGGACTTAAAAAGGTAACTCATGGGCAAGAATGGTCATGATAAATTAGGCAGTCATGTTACCTGACAAGAACCCTAGAATATGATCATGTTGTAAAGATTTATCTGTATTTCATTTAAAGAAATGTCAGGTAAGCAATATAAAGTCTGTAATTCTTTACTACACTTCAAAGATGTACAATGATAAGTACCCTGACAGGCTTCAGATGTGGAAGCACACTATCCTATCAAATACATAATAACGAGACTGATTTATCAGCAGCAAAACCCACTGATCAAACACATCATTAATCAGGCTCCTCATACACACTTCTTACTTGCATACTAATGGCATGAATAAATGGAAGTACAGAAAAAAATCCAGCAAGGGATTCAGGTCCAGTGATTTTGTGCCCCAAATTTCGTGATTTCCTTTGACAGTTTCCTTTTGCCATGTCAAATGCATTAAAGGCATTTTGCCATACTGTCACATCCTTCCCCTGACATTCTATCCTATCTGATGCTGCTGTTAATGTGGTTTGCACATACCTCACAGACAAGTGATCTACCACATCCTCCTTTGGAAAGAGACCATAGATCCACCACTGAGCAGATATTCTTTGGGTGGTGGAATACTTTCAGCATTTGCTCAGGTGCTGCAGTGGTTAATATACTAGCCCACCACCACTCTAACAGACATAAAGTGAGGGGCTGTGTCTAAGGGAGGGGAACCTGGTGCAACGGTGGATCCTGCTAACCCTGCGATGGACTGGTGTCCCATCAAGCGCACATTTACACCTTTACACCTACCCCCTGCGCTCTCTGGAGGTTTTTCTGAGCCCTTGCAACCTTGACCAGGAAAAGCAGGGATAAAACGTGAAAAAAAAAAAAAATCCTGCACAGATCAAATAACAAATAATGCTGTTTGTCAAAGTCAGATTTATTTCCATAGTGGTTTTTGCAATGGAGCATTGTCTCAAAGCAGCTTTGCAATTTTATATTATCTTAATATCTAAGGCCAGTACCAAAAGGAGCAAGCCTGGACTGACAGTGGCATGGAAAAACTCCCTAAATGTTAAACCTGGGAGTACCAAGACTCAACCCTAGGTGTTATACAGTGGGGCAAAAAAGTATTTAGCCAGCCACTTATTGTGCAAGTTCTCCTACTTAGAAAGATGAGAGAGGTCTTGTATATTTTCTATTTTCTTACAATTGCTCCCACATTTTTATTGTAATGTCTATTTCTATTGTAGATTCACTCTTCCCAGCCTGGTGCATGTCTACAATTTTCTTCCAGGTGTCCTTCGACAGGTCTTTGGTCTTGGCCATGGTTGAGTTTGGAGTCTGACTGTTTGAGGCTGTGGACAGGTGTCTTTTATACGGATAACGAGGTCAAACAGGTGCCATTAATACAGGTAAGGACAGAAGGGCTTCTTAAAGAAGAAGTTACAGCTCTGTGAGAGCCAGAAATCTTGCTTGTTTGTGGGTGACCAAATACTTATTTTCACCAATGATTTACAATTAAATTCTTTAAAAATCCTATAATGTGATTTCCTGGATTTTTTTTTCTGATTTTGTCTCTCATAGTTGAAGTCTACCTATGATGAAAATTACAGACCTCTCATCTTTCTAAGTAGGAGAACTTGCACAATCAGTATTTTGTGCAACTTGCAACTTGCCCCACTGTATTTAGGAATTCATCAAAGTGATCTAATTAATAAGTTTATAGTAATAGTTTAAATGAACAGAAGCTAAATAAATATTAACAGTGAGAACATGTTTAATAATATAATAATTAATAATAACAATAGTAAAAATAAATCAAACTGAATAAAATAATGTAAAAATGTGCATATAGGCCTTATTCAGTTCAGCAGGAGTCACTGTAGGATCTTGTGTCCTTGGCGGGAAAGTTTCCATCCTCATGGCATCCTCAGTCAACTGGAGGAGGAAGAGAGTTACTGCCTTCTATGATTTGTACAGTCATGGGCGAAAGTGTTGCCACCCCTGAAAGTATTCCTCCCAGAAGATTATTGCAATTACACGTTTTGTTATAAATACGTTTATTTCCATTGTGTGCACTGGAATAACACAAAAAACAGAGTAAACAAAGACAAAATTGATATAAGTTCACGCAAAACTGGGCCGGACAGAATGATTGGCAACCTCAACTTAATATTTGATTGCACACCCTTTGAAAAAAAACTGAAATCAATCGCTTCATATAACCATCAACAAGGTTCTGGACCACTCTTCTTTTGCAAACTGCCCAGGTCTCTCATATTTGAAGGGTGCCTTCGCTCAAACAGCAATTCTAAGATCTCTCCACAGGTGTTCAATCGGATTTAGATCTGGACTCATTGCTGGCTTTTCCTCTCCAATGCTTCCATAAATTTCTGGGTGCTTTTTTAAGTATGTTTGAGGTCATTGTCCTGCTGGAAGACCCATGAGCAAGGACGCAAACCCAGCTTTTTGACACTGGGCCCTACATTGCGACCCAAAATCTTGGTAATCTTCAGATTTCATGATGCTTTGCACACAGGATAGTCAAGGATAGTTTTGTGCTGACACTGATGCACCCTGAGCCTGCAGGACAGCTTGACAGCTTGGGGCTGCTTATACACTATCCGGACTATCCTGCGTTTTTCTCTTCCATCAGCGTCCATGGAGATTAGCTACAGTGCCAAAGGTTGTAAACTTCTT
The DNA here is from genome assembly GCA_025084515.1 of Ancistrus triradiatus. Classification (NCBI taxonomy): domain Eukaryota; kingdom Metazoa; phylum Chordata; class Actinopteri; order Siluriformes; family Loricariidae; genus Ancistrus; species Ancistrus triradiatus. The sequence continues at coordinate 18,638 of JAJAGP010004934.1, read as the reverse complement.
GATTATGTTGCACACCGTGGACAAAGGAACATCAAGATCTCTGGAGATTAATTTGTAACCTTGAGATTGTTGATATTTTTCCACAATTTTGGTTCTCAAGTCCTCAGACAGTTCTCTTCTCCTCCTTCTGTTCTCCATGCTTAATGTTGCACACACAGACAGACAATGCAAAGCTTGAGTCAGCTTCTCTCGATTACATGGTTTCAGGTGTGATATTTATATTGCCCACACCTGTTACTTACCACAGGTGAGTTTAAATGAGCATCACATACTTGAAACGAAGATATTTACACAATTTTGAAAAGTTGCCAATCATTTTGTCCAGCCCATTTTTGGAGTTTTGTGTTAAACTTGCCTTTTTTTCCTCTGCTTCTTTGTGTTGTTCCAATATACAGAAAGGAAATTCACATGTGTATAACAAAACAAGTAATTGCAATAATTTTCTGGGAGAAACACTTCATTTTCTGGAAAAATTTCAGGGGTACCATGACTAGTACCATGCTGTTGTAACATATCTCATTACAAAAGCATATGTTAAGCTCTGGAATATATTAGAGGGCAAGTGAACAGTTGGTTCTCGTAGTTGACATGTTGGATGTGGGACAATGTTATGGAGTAAAGACTTGAGCGATTTTAATACCGAAGGACTTTTTCACAGTTCTTTTTCATAGAAAACAACTATAGTTCTTAGAATGCTGTGTAAATGGACTTTTTAAGCTCCAGCTTCAAGGTAGGTCCAAAAACAGAGATGCAAATTTATGTGATTGCTCCAGATTCAAGCACCTGAGTTAAGCTCAATAAACATTTTTAAATATACTTGTACACTGGTAGCCGTATAAACATATTTTAATGCTAAGACTAGAAAATTAAACACAGACAAATGGATCAACAGTGAAGTCCAGGTTTAACTGAACATTTATGCGAGAGAGGAGGAACAAAGTGATTTTGAGTCATCTAAGCGAAATTTGTGCGGTATAAGTCACTTTAACAACACACAGCATTCCATTATGTACGTACATGTGCATTGTTTAACTGAGGAAGTGATGGCACCAGGATGATCTGAGGAAAGAAGACAAGCCCGTGGAGGGAGTGTGATGCTCTGGGTGATGTTCTGCTGGAAAACCCTGGCTCTGGGCATTCATGTGGATGTTAATTTGATCCTACCTAAACATTGCTAAGACCAGTTGGTTTTAATATTTTATATATTATGTGGTATGATGGGATGTTTTAGGTACAGCATCTCAGTTGTAATTTGGAACATCTCCATGCTGAAAAGCTCTGCCAACCAAAAAACTGACACTAATGAAGGGTAAACGAAAATGAGTCATTTAACTGTTCACCTAAAGCGGTACGTCTCATAAACTTCAATGCTACTGCATGATACACAACACACAGTATATGCCAGCATCACTGTTGTGCTAAAAACAGAACAGTTCACCACTCAAATGTCATTCGTGTCCCTATAGTATTTCTTTTCCATTAATGGACAGGATGGATGTGTAGGGAAGGGGTTTTTGTGAAACTGTGAATGTGGCTGTATGAATATGGGACGTGTACAAACATTAACCAAGTACACAAGTAAAATGATATCTTATGGTAGAAATGTATTAGATTAAACTATTAAAACTGTAATTTTAATAAAAAGGAAAGAAATAAAGGCAACAGCTGCTTGAAAATGCATATTCTGAGTATGAAGGTCAGAGGGTGCATTTTTGGAACCCGGTGATGGACTTGCACCCTGTTTAGGATGTCTTTCTGCCCGTGTCCAGTGAATTCCAGGTTAGGCTCCATACCTCCCACCATGACCCTGACCAGGATACGTGAATAAAACAGGATGCTTTGCTTTTTGCTTCTAAATCTTAAAAATTAAATATAGAAAAACATTTTGCTAGCTCAACACTGCAAAGATCCAGGTTTGAATCCAAGCAATGCCTTTCGGCTGGATTGGACAACACAAACCCATGACCCTGAGCAGAAAAAAACAGAGTTAAATCAGGATATCCTAAAATGTTTCAACCCAACAAATTTACATAGCATATACAGTGGGGCAAAAAAAGTATTTAGTCAGCCACTGGCTGTGCAAGTTCTCCTACTTAGAAAGATGAGAGAGGTCTGTAATTCTCATCATAGGTACACTTCAACTATGAGAGACAAAAAAAGAAAAAAAAATCACATTGTAGGATTTTTTAAAGAATTGAATTGTAAATTATGGTGGAAAATAAGTATTTGGTCAATAACAAAAGTTCAACTCAATTCTTTGTAACATAACCTTTGTTGGCAGTGACAGAGGTCAGACATTTCCTGTAAGTCTTCACCAGGTTTGCACACACTGTAGCTGGTATTTTGGCCCATTCCTCCATGCAGATCTCCTCTAGAGCAGTGATGTTTTGGGGCAACACGTACTTTCAACTCCCTCAACAAATTTTCTATGGGGTTCAGGTCTGGAGACTGGCTAGGCCACTCCAGGACCTCAAAATGCTTTTTACGGAGCCACTCCTTCGTGGCCTGAGCGGTGTGTTTGGGATCATTGTCATGCTGGAAGACCCAGCCACGTTCCATCTTCAATGCTCTCACTGATGGACGGAGGTTTTGGCTTAAAATCTCACGATACATGGCCCCGTTCATTCCTCAATTAACACGAATCAGTCGTCCTGTCCCCTTTGCAGTGTTGTGCCAGTTCACAGCTTTTCTGAGTTCAAGTTCAAGTTCAGTTCATACATGCTCAAAGTGAACAGTTCACATTCAAAGTTCACAATTTTAATTCTGAACTAGTTCAAAGTTCAGTTCATTTTACTTTTTTTGTGAGATATTCAAATAAATACTTTTTTTCACACTACAAGCTAGAAATCACTATACGTTCTTTGAAACTGCTCATTGTAGACATTTGCTCATGGCACTGCAATTGTGTACGCGGCGTTGCTATGCCTACCCCGCTCTGCTGCAATTCATCACGGGTAACGTCGTGCGGAAGCCAATTATTAACTAGCCAGTATGTTAACTATTCTCAGCCGGACACTACGTTGCCCGCAATGCATTGCGCACACAATTTCAAAACCATTTCTGTCTGGTGATACATGATTTAAGCGGCACCAGCGAGAATACAGGAGGGAGGAACTTTCTCTCGTTGCGTTTCAAAAGAGAAAACAGATGTCACTCAGTTTTCAATGGAAAACAAATTCCAACGTTCATTTACAATGATGTCTGCCGTTCATGACACAATGTGAACTAATTCACGTTCAAGTTCTTTATTAAAAAATGTGTTGCGTTCAGTTCAACGTTCACGAAAAAATGAGCGTGTTCAATGAACGCGTTCTTTTGAACTCGTTCACGCACAACACTGCCCCTTTGTAGAAAAACAGCCCCAAAGCATGAGATTTCCACTCCTATGCTTCACAGTTGGTATGGTTTTCTTGAGATGCAACTTAGCATTTTTCTTCCTCCAAACATGACGAGTTGAGTTTTCCCCAAAAAGTTCTATTTTGGTTTCATCTGACCACATGATATTCTCCCAATCCTCTTCTGGATCATCCATATGCTCTCTGGGAAACTTCAGACGGGCCTGGACATGTACTGGCTTAAGCAGGGGGACACGCCTGACACTGCAGGATCTGAGTCCCTCTCGGCGTAGTGTCTTACTGATGGTAGTCTTTGTTACTTTGGTCCCAGCTCTCTGCAGGTCATTCATCAGGTCCCTCCGTGTAGTTCTGGGATTTTTGCTCACCTTTCTCATGATCATTTTGACCCCACAGCATGAGATCTTGCGTGAGGCCCCAGATCGAGGGAGATTATCAATGGTCTTGTATGTCTTCCATTTTCTTACAATTGTTCCCACAGCTGATTTATTCACACCAACCTGCTTGCTTATTGTAGATTCACTCTTTGCAGCCTGGTGCAGGTCTACAATTTTCTTCCTGGTGTCCTTTGACAGCTCTTTGGTCTTGGCCATGGTTAAGTTTGGAGTGTGACTGTTTGAGGTGTCTTTTATACAGATAACGAGGTCAAACAGGTGCCATTAATACAGGTAACGAGTGGAGAACAGAGGAGCTTCTTAAGGAAGAAGTTACAGGTCTGTGAGAGCCAGAAATCTTGCTTGTTTGTGGGTGACCAAATACTTATTTTCCACCATGATTTACAATTAAATTCTTTAAAAATCCTACAATGTGATTTCCTGGATTTATTTTTTTCTCATTTTGTCTCTCATAGTTGAAGTGTACCTATGATGAAAACTACAGACCTCTCTCATCTTTCTAAGTAGGAGAACTTGCACAATCAGTGGCTGACTAAATACTTTTTTGCAACACTGTATGTATGGGGTGTATGCATGCGCTACATCTATGTGTTTTATGTTTGTTAGTGCGTAGTACAGATGTACTATGTACAGATGTACAGATGTTGGAATGGCACACTTAACCTCTTCACTTAACCAGCTTCTGCAGTTTTATTAAACATGCAGCATTAGTGTGAGCAGACTGAGTACTGTGCAATGTTTGGCTGGCACTGCAATGCACTCAAGCACTGAGATGATCACGGTGAGCAGGTCTTACCACCCAGGTGAATAATGTGTGCTGGATCTGTGCTCTGCCATACGAGAAACGTGCGTGGACTGCAGGACACATGAGTTTCTGTTTGAGAATGAGTTTCTATTTGTGATGGAAAGCTGACGCACCGCGAAAGGAGAAATAAGCAGATTCAGAAGAACTGCGTCTTTGCAATTGGAGCTCACCAGAGAAACAAGCGAGGAAACATAGAAACCAAAACTGCCTGTTTGGAACGCAGTGAGTTAGAGTTAAATACACTGCCCGGCCAAAAAAAAGTTCACCACCTGGATTTAACTAAGCAAATAGTTAAACAGTAGACCCATTGGATAATTACTGCATTGGTGAATATGTTTCAGCTGGTAACAAGTTCTTTAACCCTAACTGAGGCAGTGAGTAGCTTCTCATTTGTTAAACAACCATGTCGAAAGACACATCCTGTGGTCTTGGAGAAGATGTTAATCTATTTCAGAAGGGTCAAATTGTGAAAGAGTGGTTCAGGGAGCATGAGACATCATTTTCACACTTGGATTGGCCACCGCAGAGTCCAGACCTGAACCCCATTGAGAATCTATGGGATGTGCTGGAGAAGACTTGCAGTGGTCCAAATCTCCCTTCATCAATGCAAGGTCTTTGGGAAAAATGAATGCAACTCTAGATAGAAATAAATGTTGCTTTAGAGTTGCATTAATTCTTCTCCAAGATCTTGTATCTTTATTTGATTCATTGGTTGATTATGAATTGATTTTTAAGGGTGGCACCATTCCAAAGACAAGCATTAAGTTAACTGGTTACTCTAAACTGGCCCAGTGTGGGTAGGGAGCCAACATCAGGTACTGCGACACACCAGTTCAAATCTACTCTGGTCACATCAGCATAGAAAGGTGACCCTGCATCAACACAGGATAAACCCTATGGCTGTGCAAAAAAAAAAAAAAAATAATAATAATAATAATTTTAATTTATTTTAATTTATTTTATTTAATAATAATAATAATAATAATAATAATAATAATTTAAATAAATATATTTACATACTACATCGATTTTCAACTCAAAATACAGGTCTTTTGGAAGGAAGAAAACACATTTTAAATGGTGTTTAAACTACAATCTCCTCTCCTGTAGATGTCGCAGTACAGTGTTTTATCTCAATTTGTCTTCTGAATTATCAATGTGATGTGATGTATTAAGACAGCTCAGATTGTACATCTGAAACTAGTATTTCATCTGTTTTTATATTTTCAGTGAACTATATAGAATATCGCAATATGCATCATATTGCAATGTATTGTGATATAATCGTATCGTGAAGTCCTTTCTAATATCCACCCCTAATAAATGCTAGGAAAGGGAGAGAATTAGTTTACATTATATTGTAGTATTTAGAGCTAGAAGAAGCAGCTGTGCTAGAATGTGTTTGTCATGCCCACTGCAGATTCCCAAGCTCCCTCTCTCTCACTCCCCCAGCCAAGTCTTTCAGTTCTACGATTGGATTTGCCAGCTTGCTGATGCGCACCACCTGCACCTTGTTGCCTGTTATCACCACCGTGGCATTTAAACCCCACACCACCTTCCAGTCTTTTTGCTAACTTGTAGGATTCTGAACACTTCACACCTCATTTGTGATTACCTAGATCTTGACCCTTTGCTCGGGTTCCCAATCTCACCTATTGCCTCGAGCCTTGGTACCTTGCTTCAATGAATGATCGTTGTTTACCAAACCCTTAATATTGCTTAAGTCTATAAATTCTGTTTTGTCTGCTGATTGCTTAATAATCCTGCTGTTATGTAACCCTGCTTCTGCATTCGTCAACTGTGAAGTTTACTTGCATTTCTGAAAGACTTTCTAATTAATAATCAGAATTATTTACCACATGCTTGGCATCAGCTGTACTGTGGTTGTCTCTGACTAAAGCATCAGGTAACTAGACCCAAGTTGCTTGACACACATGCTGTGATGCGTGTTGACATGATCAGGTGAAGCTCTTACTCGCAGTCTCTACAGGCTGTCAAAGATGAATGTGAAGCACAATGCTACATTAACACACATTCAGCTCTGCTCTGACATGTCCCAATCCGCTAGCAGTTCTTTTCCCCATTATCTGGGAAAGGACACAATGTCTGGCTCATCTTGACACATCATGTTTGTGGAGCTCTTGACGCTGATGAGCACCAGGTGTGTGCACTGTAGTGCATTACAGGCTACACTGTAGGTCCAGTGACCATAATTAGTCTACTGTTAGGAGATGCCATTTAGCACAGTAGTACAAGGATTGGGACGTTGTCCTGGTCTGCAGACAACCTGCTCACTACTAATTACTGCAAACACCCAAGACTTAAAATCTGCTCCCCCTCACCATTACCCCAATATTACCCAAGCATGGAAAGCTGAACACTTAAAAAATAACACCAGGTACATCTTTTAGCACAATGGAAGCCATTTGGCCACAGTAGATCTAATAGGTATTTTTGTCCTGGACAAGATCACAGGGGCTCCAGCACCTATTCTTTGAGAACACAGGATACAGTCATACACATTCTCTGGATGGGACTGGCCACCCATCTCACAGACACAGTCAGTTGTGCCTGATCCTGACATCGCTTGACCTCAGGTCACCATGATGGTGTGCTAACGTGTTAGACAGCTGCACCACCCAAGTGTTGGTAGGTGGTATACCTTTAGGATAAACCCCATTACTTTCTGTGAAACAAGTAGGTTATTGAATTGGTCATTGGCCAGACATGTCTTTTTTTTCAATGTCTTTTTATGCTGCTGTAAATGTAAATATAAAGTCTATTTTTTCACAAAAAAACTACATACAAACAAAATGTAAATACATCAGACATACTGCTAAAAACATGAGTGGAACGCTACCATCTACACAGCATCCAAAGCCTAAACATATCCCTCTTTTCAGGAGATACACAACACCGTGATTCTTCAGTTACAAGCACATGTTAATGATCATACACTGTAGACCCAAAATATAAACACACACGATGGATTATGATTATAAATAAAGATACCTTGCTGGCTGCACACAACCAAAAGGTAATGAGTCCACTTGAAGAAACACCCATTTCCAGAACAGGCAATGCAAGATCACCTGTTAAACACTTTAAACCTTTAAATCTACAATTTTTTTCCTGTGTCCTTCGACAACCCTTTGGTCTTGGCCATGGTTGAGTTTGGAGTCTGACTGTTTGAGGCTGTGGACAGGTGTCTTTTATACAGATAACGAGGTCAAACAGGTGCCATTAACACAGGTAACGAGTGGAGGACAGAAGAGCTTCTTAAGGAAGAAGTTACAGGTCTGTGAGAGCTAAAAATCTTGCTTGTTTGGTGGGTGACCAAAAACTTATTTTCCACCAATAATTTACAATTAAATTCTTTAACAATCCTACAATGTGATTTCCTGGATTTTTTTTCTCATTTTGTCTCTACCTATACCTATGGTGTACCTATGGTGAAAATTACAGACCTCTCTCATCTTTCTAAGTAGGAGAACTTGCACAATCAGTGGCTGACTAAATACTTTTTGCCCCACTGTATGTAGTTGAAGCCAGCAGGGCACTTGTAGTGTTGAGCAAAGTACAGATTTTCCATTTCACATCTCTGCTTGTGTCCGTGTTCTAAAAGTGTCCATGCACAACACAGATTATAAGGTGGTTCGTACTTATGGATGTATTTAACATCATGCAGAAATAAGGCAGCAGCTTCAGGTTATGTTCCCATCAACCATCAGTATGGGGGAAAACATGAGCTTACTGATTTTGACCATGGTGTGATTCAAGGCTAGTTTTTGTATTCCCACACAATAGTCTCAAATTCACTCAGAATGGTGCAATGAAGAAAATAAAAATCCAGTGAGTAGCAAATAAGATAGGACAACAGAGAATGACAGCACTGGTTCGAGCTGACAGAAAGACTACTGTAACCCAGATAACCACACTGTACAACTGTGTTGAATAGAAAAGTATCTCGGAATGTACAACACAAGGAATCTTGAGGTGGATCGGCTACAACAGCAGAACACATCAGGTTCCACTTCTGCCGAAACAGGCTAACATGGCAAGATTTGTTCACAAGGCAATAGAACCAATTTATTTAATCATCTGAAGTTAAATCAAACTCATTCAGTTAATAGGTTGTGGAACTTAGTTATTTTGTCCTTATTTATTTGAATTCGTGTTTTCATTTTGTGACATCAAAGAAGAAGCATGCACATCAACGATGCTGCTCATAAGGCAGCTTTATTTAGAGCTTGCTTGTTAGCACTGAAAGTAGTCCTTACAAGAGCTGAGAACAGTTCAAGGCTTATTTAATGTTGCTGGCTGTCAGGGAGCTCACCAAATGAAACTGTTTCCACCTTTCCACAAACACAAACCCTGTGTAACTACACCCACACTTAAAAAAACAACAACTAAAAACTGTATATGCCGTAAATAAACCCAACATACCAGACCTGTGTTTCATGCTGTAAGCTGCTAAATGCACCTCATTTTCTCACAGCTGGAGAGGCTGCTGTTGCTACAATATGATTTATTTAAATGCATATGTATTTACATTACTGACAAAAGTCTTAGGTCACCATTATGTTAGATATACCAGCGTTTTTAGCAATGACCATATATCATTATTTCTCAGTTTCTTCAGTAGAATACAACCAGAAAATAAAGCAAATGTATGCAGTATGACAAAACTCAGAAACAGCTTCTACAGTGGCAAGTATTTAGTGTGACCTCCCCTTACACTTGAGTGATAGCAGCATCTGGAAACTTCATCAGGATGCCAATTTGATCCTTCTACAGTCTTAATAAGCTTGATCAAGAATGGTCTTTTTAGTATGGTATAGCAGGTAAGAAACAACTTTTTAGGAAATGAGAAATCTAATGGTGGCCTAAGACTTTTGTGCAGTACTGTGTTTAATTTAATCAATTTATAATTATTTTATAATTAAAGTTAAATGAAATCCACTGTTTAAAAGACAATTTCATTAATCACCTTGATTTCATTACTATTATATTAATGAATAATATTAATGAATGGTAATATTTTTTGCCATAATATTTTTTTTCAGCCTTATGTACTGAACTGTTTAAGACTGGAAAAGCTTGCCTACTTTGATGAATCTTGATTTTTGCTGAGGCACACAGATGGTCGGGTTAGAATTCGGTGCCAACAACAGGAGGCCCTACCTAGTATTAGTTTAGCGTTCCTAATAAAGTGTATTTGATCACAGTAGAAACTTAAATTCCTGAATAACTTGAGCTTTATCAATATCTCCCTCAAAAACACAACCCTAAGATGTGCACAAGCAATAGATGCCATGCACCACACTGGATACCACGAAGAAAATCAACACCATGCAATCCAAAATCGGTCAATTAGCTGGCCCATGGCATATGTAATACTGACCGCTCAATACATGGTACTCGATACTGGTTATGCTTTATGCCTTCACTGAGGACGCTCGCCTTACTCTTCCACCAGGACACTGTGCCACTGGGACAATTTGCCTCGCCCTTGGAACATCTACATTTTCAATCTGCCCATAACCTATAATTAGTCTACAACAGGTGAAGATATCCTAAGGGTGCTGCACCTGAAACAGTCCAAACTCCAGCCTACCTGCGTGAAGTCCTGTCGCGGATGGGTTCAGTCCATTTGGAGGCTCCCTGTGTAGAGGAAAAACCCGCTGGTCCTCAGAGTGATATGCTCAAACATTTCGTCGATTCAATAACCTTAGTCCAGGTGGTGTGTGAAGATTCCGCGGCCGCACATAGTTCAGTCACGGTGAACGATCCTCCATCAGTCTCCATCACCTTAAGTTGTGAAGACGGACTGTTTTTTAAAGAGCGCTCCCTCATCAGCACCGCGCGCCAGGTGCATCCAAACCCTAACCGCGCGCTGCCTCACAACAATTTTTATTAGAGTACTGATGGTAATCTAATAATCTGTTTGACATAAATGAAGCCAATCGATAGCTCCACGCAGAACGAACAGTAGCTCTCGTGTCGCATGCTGTGTGTGTGCGTGCGTCTGCCCGTGTGAGTGCGTGGGTGCGCGCGTGCGCGAAGCACCGAGCGCATTTCTAGTAACAGAAATTCGCTTTAAGACCTCCGGTGATCCGCTCCGAGGAGATTTTACCATCCGAAACAATACTGCCGATGTGTCAAAGAGGTAGATATGGATCAATGAGAAGGACAGATGTCCAGCTGTCCAAGGAAAAAATGGAAAGCAGGAATTATATGTATATGAAGGCTCTGATAAGGATTTGCACCACCCTTTGCATCAGATCAGCTTTAATCCTTCACGCTGTCATATAAAGTCTGCATAGTCTGTGTTGGGGCTAAAGTTCTTTTAAGGATGAAGAAGGTGTCATTGTTTCAGTGTCTACAAACCAAAACTTCTCATTTAAATTCAGTGGGACTGTTATAGCCCAGTGGTTAAGATTACGGACCAGAAGGTCCAGATTTCAAATCCCACCTTTGCCACACTGGGGCCTTGAGCAAGGCCCTGAACCCACAATTGCTTGGACTGTAATTGTGTATCAGTTGTAAGTTGCTCTGGATAAGGACAGCTGCTAAATGACATAAACAGAGTTAGTTGTCTCATGTTGCTTTGACTTCTCACATAGATTTATCTTTATTGTCATTGACCAGTGCAAGTATATGGCAACGAAATGCAGTTAGCATCTACCAGAAGTGCAAACAGTAGTATACTGTAAATAGTAGCATTGTGTATATATAAAACAGAGTGCCAGTATAAAAGGTAATAAATATTGGCAGTATTAGTGTGGGTCTATATGTAGAATATATGAGGAATATAAAAGTATATGGGAAATATAATATATAACTATTGTCAGAACAGATACAGAATAAATAAGTACAGTGATTGGTTTACAGTGTAAGGTATTTTTACTTGTCGCGTTGACTCCATCCTTTGATGCTAGAGGGCAGCGTCGACTCACGTTTTGGCCTGGGCGTTCGAGCACAGTCAGGTGTTGCATCCTTATATGTCCTTTTGAGACCTCACCCGTCTCGCGTGCGTGAAATGCATTTTTTGTGATCATTAGGGAAAGAGGTATAGCTGGCGGTTTGAAGAGGGTAAGTTCTACTTGCTACTCATCATCCTCCTTCCGGCTGGATACCATACATGCCGTACCTTAGCCCATCGCGCTACCTATCTCTGTATCTGAGCCCGCCGCGACACTTTGCTCCGTATCTGAGCCCGTGCATCACATAGCTTTGTACCTTATCCCGTTGCGCTAACCAGCTGCGTACCTGAGCCTACCGCGGCACTTAGCGCCGTATCTGAGCATGTGCACCACATAGCTCTGTACCTGAGCCCATCGTGCTGCCTAGCTCTGTGCCTGAGCCCGCTGTGCTGCCTGCCACCATACCTGAGCCCGTTGTGCCACCTGGCTCTGTACCTGAGGCCGCCGAGCTGCCTAGTTCCGTGCCTGGGTCATTTGAGCCGACCCCTGTGCCACGACCACTACCGCCGACTCCTGCGCCACGGTCATTTGCGCCGACTTGTGCGCCAAGGTCACTGGCACCTGTTTGCCCAACCAGGCGACTCGCGCCAATCTTTTTCATGGGCTCGGTCGGGTTTTGCCCCATTTGTGCTGCTAATTTAGCCTCGTCCTTTCATTTCCACATCCACAGCCTTAGCGGCACTCCACTCGGGTACCGATGCTCTGCGCAAGTGCAGACCTATTATGCCACTGGCGTAGCGGAACCCATTTGTTCATTTTTTTTTCCTTTTGTTTCCTCTGCAGTGGCTGAGTGGCGCATTCAGTTTACATAGTCATTACTAACGTCAGTGTCCAGGGTTTGATCCCCAACCACTGTTTATGTTTTCTTTCCTTTCTATTTTTTTTTTATTTATATTTGGTTCACCATTTCTATCTGGAGCTAACTGAAACTGGGTCCTAAAACCCCTTTTAGATTTCCTTTCTCGGTTCGCCAGATTTTTACTATGGAAAACCGTAACAGGTATACAGTAAATGGTGAGTACAGGTACTGTTGAATAGTACAGTGTTTATAATGTAGGCAGTAGTTTAACTGGTATAGAGTGGAGTTCAGCGTAGTTTCAACTTTTTTAGACCATGCCTGTTATATTAAAATGTGTTTTCCTTATTTATTTTTTTTAAATCATAAAGTACTAATGAATTCATTAATTTTCTATATGAGTATAATCCTGTTTAGGGATGTGGGGGGATGGGTACCACCTGATACAGTACAAGGAGCAAGGCGGGAACAAACTGGATAGGGCGTCAATCCATCCTGGGGCACATTTACTCACACTAGGACACTTTAGAGATGCCAACCTAACACACATCTTTCCAGTGTGAGAGACAACAGAACTACCCAGAGAAACCCACGCAGACATGGGAAGAACAGGCAAATTCCACACAGGCAGTGGTCGAGCCAATGTCAAAAAGTATTTAGTCAGCCACTGATTGTGCAAGTTCTCCTACTTAGAAAGATGAGAGTGGTCTGTAATTTTCATCATAGGTACACTAAATCAATCTATGGGACAATCATGAGAAAAAAAATCCAGGAAATCACATTGTAGTATTTTTAAAAAGAATTTAATTGTTAATTATGATGGAAAATAAGAATGTGGCCAATACAAAAGTTCAACTCAATCCTTTGTAACATAACCTTTGTTGGCCAATGACGGATGTCAACGTTTCCTGTAAGTCTTCACCAAGTTGGGCGCACACACTGTAGCTGGGCAATTTGGTCCATTCCTCCATGCAGATCACAAGAGCAGTGATGTTTTGGGGCTGTTGCTGATCAACACGGACTTTCCAAGTGCCTCCACAAATTTTCCTATAGAGTTGAGGTCTGGAGACTGGCTAGGCCACTCCAGGACCTTTGAAATGCTTTTTACGGAGCCACTCCTTTGTTTGCTCGAGCGGTTGTGTTTGGGATCATTTTCATGCTGGAAGGACCCAGCCACATTCCATCTTCAATGCTCTCACTGATGGAAGGAGGTTTTGGCTTAAAAATCTCACGGTACGTGCATCGTTCTGTCCCCCTTTGAAGAAAACAGCCCCAAAGCATGATGTTTCCCAGCCCATGCTTCACAGTAGGTATGGTGTTCTTGGGATACAACTCAAAGTCAAAGTCAAGTCAAGTCAGATCTATTTATATAGCGCTTTTTTAACAAGGAGCATTGTCTCAAAGCAACTTTTACAAGTTTAGATTATCTCCTAATAACTACGTCCAATCCCAAATTGAAGCAAGCCAAGGGCGACAGTGGCAGGAAAAAACTCCCTAGTTCTAGGAACGAAACCTTGGGGGGACCAAGACTCAAAAAAGGGACCCAACCTCCTTGGGCGGCGTAGATGATAATCTAAGAGCGAAACTAAAGTCTGAAGTCACGTCATGGAGTCAAAGTTAAGTTGGCAATGATAAAAGACGAAACTGTGAAGTATGCACATCACATCGACATTAAGTGGCCCAGGTATGATGGGGCTGGAAGCTGATGACGAAGCGCTTGAGTGGAGCTCCAGCAGATGAACATCAGGTGTGGGGCTGGAACTGCCGGAACACACCTCGGAAGAGAAAACAGAAAATGTAATTAGTTATTGATTAAGAGCACAGTGTCTATTAACTATTAACTATAACTCAGCATTCTTCTTCCTCCAAACACGACGAGTTGAGTTTTTACCAAAACGTTCTGATATTATACCACATGATATTCTCCCAATCCTCTTCTGGATCATCCATATGCTCTCTGGCAAACTTCAGATGGTCCTGGACATGTACTGGCTTAATCAAGGGGACACACCTGGCACTGCAGGATCTGAGTCCCTCTCTGCATAGTGTGTTACTGATGGTAGCCTTTGTTTCTTTGATCCCAGCTCTCTGCAGGCCATTCATCAGGTCCCTCCATGTTGTTCTGGGATTTTTGCTCGCCGTTCTCATGATCATGAAGGACCTAATGAATAACCTGCTGAAGTTTTCCAGAGAGCATATCGATGATCCAGAAGAGGACTGGGAGAATATCATGTCGTCAGATGAAACCAAAACAGAACTTTTTTGGTAAAAACTCAACTCGTCGTGTTTGGAGGAAGAAGCATACTGAGTTGCATCCCAAGAACACCATACCTACTGTGAAGCATGGGGGTGAAAAAATCATGCTTTGGGGCTGTGTTTCTGCAAAGGGGACAGGATGACTGATCTGTGTTAAGGGAAGAATGAACGGGGCCATGTATCATGAGATTTTAAGCCAAAACCTCCTTTCATCAGTAATATCATTGAAGTTGGAACGTGGCTGGGTCTTGCAGCATGACAATGATCTCAAACACATTGCTCAGGCAACGAAGGAGTTGGCTCTATAAAAAGTATTTCAAGGTCCTGGAGTGGCCTAGCGAGTCTCCAAACCTCAACCCCATAGAAAATTTGTGGAGGGAGTTGAAAGTCCATGTTGCCCACCGACAGCCCCAAAACATCCCTGCTCTAGAGGAGATCTGCATGGAGGAATGGCCCAAAATACCAGCTACAGTGTGTGCAAACCTGGTGAAGACTTACAGGAAACGTTTGACCTCTGTCATTGCCAACAAAGGTTATGTTACAAAGTATTGAGTTGAACTTTTGTTATTGACCAAGTACTTATTCTCCACCATAATTTACAATTAAATTCTTTAATTTCCTGGATTTTTTTTGTCTCTCATAGTTTAAGTGTACCTATGATGAATATTACAGATCTCTCTCCTCTTTCTAAGTGGGAGAACTTGCACAATCAGTGGCTGACTAAATAATTTTATGCCCCACTGTACATCATTCATTCATTCGTTGTGTTATCCATTCATCCTTGTCAGGGTCACAGGAGAGCCGGGGCTTAGCCGGTGAAAAAGGTCGCAAGACAGGAGCAACCCTAGACAGGGTGCCAATCCATTGTAGGGCACATACACTCACACTCTCATACACACATTCAAACACTAAGGGGCACTTTGGAAACAACAATTAACCTAACACACATCCTTGGATTGTGGGGGGAAACTGGAATACCTGGAAAAAACCCCACTTGAACACAGGAAGATGCAAACTCCTCAGAGGCAGTGCCCAGGGTCAGGATCAAACCAGGGGTTTTGGAGCTGTGAGGCGACAGTGCTAAACACTGCACCCTGCACTGTGTGTATACATGTACACAGTGGTATATATAAG
This sequence comes from Ancistrus triradiatus, assembly GCA_025084515.1. Taxonomy (NCBI): domain Eukaryota; kingdom Metazoa; phylum Chordata; class Actinopteri; order Siluriformes; family Loricariidae; genus Ancistrus; species Ancistrus triradiatus. Next base: position 2,913 of record JAJAGP010004934.1, on the reverse strand, counting down.
GCGGCACAGGCCTTATATATACCACTGTGTACATGTATACACACAGTATATACACGGTACACCTTGCTAGTACTCTACCCACTTCTTTTCTTCTGGACTGCCTTACTGCTTCATGGCTTATATTCATGTTGACATGATAACATCATCCAATTGCTGCAATTTTGTCGACTGCACATGCTTTATACGAATCTCCCATTCCACCATATTTCAAAGGTGCTCAATTTGATTAAGATCTAGTGGTTGTGAACAGTGTACAGTGAACTCATTGTCATGTTCAAGAAACCATTTTGAGATTATTTGAACTTTGTGTTATGGTGTGTTATTCTGCCAGAATAGCCATTAGAAGATAGATACACTGTTGTCATAAAGGGCTGGACAAGGTCAGCAACAATACTCAGGCAGGCTGTGGCATTTAAACGATGCTCAGTTGCTATTAAGGACCAAAAGTGTGCCAAGAAAATATCCCTCACACCATTACATCACTGCCACCAGCCTGCTCTGTTGATACAAGGCAGGATGGATCCATGCCTTCATGTTGTTTAAGCCAAATATCATCCCTATCATCATTATGTATATTGTAGCCTAAGTTTTGTGTTTTTAGCTGACAGGAGAGGCACCTGGTGTGGTCTTCTGCTGCTGTAACCCATCTGCCTCAAGGTTTGATGTGTTGTCCATTCAGAAAGGCTCTTCTGCACATCTTGGTTGTGGCAAGTGGTTATTTGAGTCACTGTTGCCTTATTATTGCATTGCAGTCGCATTGAGACACTTCAGAAATAACCTATCTATCTACCTAATAAATAAACGTCTCTATCACTGTGAGGATAGAGGATTAAGCCGTTTTCCTCATGGGGACCAGCAAGATGTCCCCACAATGTAAAAAATGTCGCAGTTATCTATGGTTGTGGGAACATTTGGTCCCAACTATGTAATATATACATGGTGCACACCCACACACATTTTAGGTTCATTGCCCTAGGCTCGCTCAGTTAGTTCTGTGGGCCTAGATGTTGTAAAGCTGCTTTAAAATAATGCTCTGTTGTAAAAATCACTACATTAATAAACATAACTTGACTTGTTCCTTGGACAGGAGGTCATACCAGTGCAGGGCTAAGTACAGGTCTCTCTTGAACACACGTCCAATCGTATCTGCATGTGACATTCAAGCTACCCCTACTGCAGTGCCAGGACTCGAACCTGGCCCATGCAGTGATGGCATACCATATTAGACTATTGTGCTACGCATGCGCCTGTTTACCACAAATGTGGGTAACAAATCATAAAACTCACTTTATATAGAGTGTCCTCATTTGGGAATAAGCGTGACTCACATTTGTAGTTAGAGGCAAAAGTCGGTAAAAGGTAAATCCACACTCTTAACCAACAATATAACAAATGACAGACACAAGAACTTGTATGTCTGCAAGTTTTGTGGTGTATAGGTGAGATGAATCACTGCAGCAGCGATTGCAGCTGGTTCCAGATGAAGCTCAATATTCAATCTTTGATAGTGAGAAACAACACTGTGTGCTTGTGAATGCTAAATGTTTAGAAAATGTTGACTTCCAAACTCATAAGTACCACAAGAGTGGGCTGTTCATCTCATTTCATAAACATGGTAAACAAAACCCTATTTGTATGCAGCAGTAGTCTCAGCGAGTGCAGAAATCAGTTTAAATCTGTCTGCATCTTTGAAAAGTCACAGCTAGGAATGTCTATATGATTCAGTCGCTGCCTTTTTTTTTGCATTTTACATTGTCATACACTTTTAAACCTTCATGCCACTAAAAGGCTCCAACTGTGTTTTGCTGTGAGTTTGGAAATAAATCATGAGATCAGGGGTGAGAGAAGATCCACTATGTGTTTTAATTAAAGAGATAATGAGAAAGACAGAGAAAGCCAATCACTTGAAAATTGCTTTCCGATTGTAATCAAGTGCTCAGTGTGTGGCATTGAGTCCTTCTGGATTAGGATTAGAGATTCCATTGATCGAGTCGGGTGATTGGGATGAGCACAACCAACTTCCTTTGGCTTTGATAATATGGACAGCTGATATAACCCAACTGTGGACAGCCTGCTAATAGTTTGATCTGATTTCTGTATTATGCAATATAACACTAGGATATAAATAGAACCGCATGTGTTTCAAGAACAGACGATCAGGCAGTTATAACACCCACTCACAAGATGCTTCCATTCTTTATAACTGTATTAGATTAAAAAATGATTTTAACCTTTTATTACTTGGATACTTGGGAGTGGTGGCACACATTTTGTCAATTATGAGTTGTATTATTTGTCTTTTATGTGGCCTTGTGTTTATTTCATTATGAATGAATGATGAAAATTCTGAATTCGTCATGAAACAAAACTTTCAGCCATCCAAAGCCAGTGTTTGGCAAAATAAGACAGAATGTCATTATAGTATAACTAACAATCACATGCATAGATACACATTTGGCATGTAGAATTTCTCTGGTGTCGAGCAGAATTCATGGATCCAATGATGGCAAGTCATTCAGGTCCCGATGAAGCGGAGTATCCACAAGCCATTGCACTACCACCACCGTGTTTTGAGTGTTGGTATGAGGCTCTTATTGTGAAATCCATTGTTTGGGGTGGTATGATGGTATATACCATATGGTGGCAGAATAAACTCTACCAGTAAAGATTTGACTATATGTTTTTTTTACATTTATAGATCACCCATGCATTGCTAAAACAGTGCTGCTTATCTCAAATCGAGTTTGCAGGGCTTTCACTCTGTTTACATGCGAGAGCCATGAGCAAGGAAGGCAGAGGAGAAGGACCTTTCAGAGGTATTGTACTCCTCACAAAAAGCTAAAAGATGTGAAACTTATGAATATAAAGGGTACAACTTCAGTTATGTGGACTCTGGGTTTTTTACACTGAGGA
>JAJAGP010004933.1:0-40593 GCA_025084515.1 Ancistrus triradiatus | reverse complement strand
GACTCCAGAGCAAACTAAAACTGGATTATTAAAAATCATTTAATCAGATAATTTTCCTGAGTACACAAACAGTTACTGCATGAATTATTTATATACTGTGGACTGATCTACAAACACATCATTCTTAAACAAACAACACTTCTCATGTCTTTATTGAACACATTCAGAGTTTTTGGCTGAAAAAGCTGTGTGAACATCTGTTATCTGCTCAGCGACTGGCAGTATGGATTCTTGAGGGAATCATCTCAGTGCAGGATTGCATGTTAACGCTTCATACAATGAACCTGTTAGCAGCGAGTATAATACAAATCACTAATTAGAAGGGGTGTCTACATACTTTTGCCCGTTTAATCTATCTAGACGGCATTGCACTCTGTTTCTAATGGCTAATGAAGATTTTGTCCCATGGAAAAATACCTGTTTCTTATGAATTCTTGCCTGTTGAGTTCAAATATGTTTTCAGAACTTCTCTACAACCCAACATTTTTTTGTTCCTATATACTTGCATATCATTATAGAGTATATGTACCCGAATTCTACAGCATTGGAAAGAAAATGTTTCCAAACACTGATTTTAGTTTGTGAACTACAAGAGCTTCTTTTTGTAAGCACAAACTCAGTAATTACTTGTGTTGGAGCCTATAAAAATGATTTATTATCTATGCCTTCATGTCAGGCCTGCAACACATTCCAAAAAAGTTGGGAGTGGGGCAGTGTAAGGCTAGTAAATATTATGTAAAGTAAATAGGTAAAAAATAATAATGATGTGATGTCAACAGGTGATTGCAATAATGATTTGGTACAAAAGCAGTATCCAAGAAAAGAACAAAGATATTATCAACAACAAGTCCAAAAGCCAGAGTCTGTCATGGCATGGGGTGGTACCAGTGCCCTTGGCAAAGGACATTTACACTTCTGTAATGGCAGCATTAATGCATAAATGTACAATGAGATTTTAGAACAACATGTGTTGCCTTCAAGACGACATCTTTTCCAAGGACATCCATGCATTTTTCAACAAGACAATGCAAAACCACATGCTGCACACAAAACAAAAGCATGGCTGCATAAGAAGAGGGAATGGGTACTGGACCATTGTACGTGCTTGTAGGAAGAACGGAAGAAATAACACCTGAAACACTAAATCGCTTGGTATGTCGCTTCCAAAACATCTTTTAAGTGTTGTGAGAAGCAATGGAAACATTACAAAGTGGTAAATCCCAACTTTTGTTGGAATGTGTTGCAGGCTTGACATGTAGGAAAGGATGTTTATTAACAAATGAAATGAAGTTGACCAGACAAAACATGATATATCTTTGGATTGCACTGTCTGCAAATGAAATATAAGAAATGTAGAAATGTACGAAACGCTGCAGGTTTTATTTGCATTTTCCATACTGCCCCAACTTTTTCTGATTTGGGGTTGTACTGTAAGGTCCTCCTATTTCAGTATGTAGGACAAAAAATGTTGTTGCCCAGTGTTAGTGGAAGACAAGTTCTTCTTGAACTGGCACTCAAGTGGTGGAATGATTCTTGTCTCTTGTAACAGTAACTGAAGAGCCACTTCTATGTTCAGCACTTACGCGACGACTAACATTGCACTCACTTATTAAGAAGTTCTACCAGTAGTAGCTACCAGCTCCTACAGGGTTCCAGTAATATAAGGTTCTTTCGACTTAACTAAACGTCTGCTAAATGGAAAAAAGTCTGACCAAGCACTCTTGGATAAATGAAATGTAAAGTTAAGTAACTGCTGGCGCTTTCAGAATGAAACAAGGCACCAAACCGTTGAACAACCAAAGACGTATCACTGTGCTTCCATCTGGTGTCTCACAGCTAAAACTGCACTTGAGTTATGTCAGAATAGTTGTTATAGTAGTTGAACCTGCCAGTAAGTTTGGGTGCTACTGAACCCATCAGGCAATGACAAGAAGGAGTGAAGACGGGGGACAACAACAATAAAAACTCCTTTGTGATGTTTCTAGAATGTGGTGTGAATGGGGTGTCCTGGAATGGACTGGCACGTGCCCAACTGTAGTCATATAGACCAGTCTGATATATATACCAAAATACCAAACCTATAGTGCTGTGCATAGGTTTTGGCAACTTTGGATGTTCTAAATGTGTCAGTGTGTTCTTTCAGCACTTGGGTACTGACATTTGGCAGCATAATGGTAGAGCAGGTAGTATTGTTGCTATTCTGCTTCAGATTGCCAGGTTGGATGCTGGAGTTTGGAATGTTCTTTCCATCTGCTCTGGGTTCCTCCCTCAGCCTAAAACATGGCACTAAACAGAATGCATGCTCTAAATCAGGGATTTTATCAGACCCACTTTACTAGGGAAATGTTGCTGTGTCCCAGTAAATTAATGGTAATAAAAAGCCAATTCTAACTTGGATTGCTGAGCAGAACTACAGGACATGCCATGCAACATCACTACAGGCAATACATTTGCCATAATGCCCCTGCATCTTTACAAAAGCTTTTATCAATCAGAACTAGTTTCATTCGGTTTATCTCATAGAGTAATGGACATCGCAAATCTTTAAAAGAAAGTCAGCCACACTGCAGGTGAGGTAGTGATAACTCATAGCTATATTAAAATTAACCATGGTATCACCATGTTTTTTGGTGGAAAGAAAACAATGAATGGTTACTATGCTATCTCTACCATGGTTTTACCAAAATACCATAGTGAAGTCATGGCGTATTCGAAGTAGGCAAATAGTTAGCATAAGATACCTTAGTAGTTCAACAAGAACTATGTAGTTTATAGTAACTATGGTTATTGTATAGTTAACTATGATTCAGCCATGGTTTTAGTATGGTACTTTGAAATAAACATGGCAGAGATACCATTGTAACCATTCTTTCCACCAAAAAAACAAACAAACATGGTAAAACAATGGTTCATTTTCATAAGGGTCTGGTTAGCCACTTTATAACCGTATAACCTACCAAAAGTACATCTTAGTCCACTAAAGCAAATGTATTCATTAGTATTCATTAAACTAGCAAAGGTATCAACTACATTAGCTATAAACAGTATTAATGAAATTAGTAAAACCATTCTTTAGTGTTAATTCGTTCTTAATTTCTCATCCATGGTAGAGTAACGACCACTTTAGTGACAAATCACTTCAACTATTAAGTATTTAACAGGCTTATTTTTGAGTACAGCTAAATTCTTTGTGCCCCACAACGACAAGTAGTCTAGAAACCCCTGCTCTAAATTCCTCCTAGATGTGAGTGTGATGCTCATCTTGTGCCCAGAGTGACTATTTTTTTGACCCTAGGACCCACCAGGACTTTAAGTGACTACTAAATACTTATGATTAAATACGAAGGCTTATCGGAGGGGAGTGTAGGGAGCATTGAATGGGGATCACTTAGGCGGCTGTACTGTCCCCGACCAACAGGTGGCGATGAGGATAACTGTATTGAACAGCCCCGGATATCGAGTCGACGTTGGCGGAAGGAGGAGAGCCGGGGTCGGGATGAACATGGCGACGGTGCTGCGCGGCTCCGCCAAATGGCTCTCACTCGGGAGCAGCTGGAAAACACGCCGTCCCGTCGCTGCGGCATCGAGCCGGACCGGGAATTATCTTATCGCCAGCAGGCAGCGAATCTGATCCAAGACATGGGACAGAGACTCAACGTGTATCCTCTTATATAGTCAGCGCGCGACGCGGCCCTGCGCGCGCCTCATCTAGCACTGTTAGCCTCACTAGCTTTGTTTCTCCTGGCTCTCGATATTTCTTACGAAATACGTGTAGTTTACAGCCGGGACTCGGTTTACATCGTGTTTTACCACATTATAAGCCCTTTTACGGAGAGATAACGAGACACGGCTTGAGATAAACCGTGTAGTTTCGTACAAAGATCGAGGAAGTCCGAACTGTACTAAGCTAGGTCGTGTGATGGCGTCATTTTCGTTCCCACCCGTTTCTGGCAAATCCCGAGTCTAGCGCCGTGATTGGCTGGTGGTTGCCGGTCTGGCGGTTCTGCTCTGTGATTGGACTAATGTACAGTCTTGCGAAAATAGCCAATCCGGGCACTGTCCCAAAATACGGGTGGGAATTGTAATAATAACGCCACTCGGCAACAGCCAATGACTAATAGTAGTTTATCTAGCAGTTTATATTGAATACATTTAAATTCAGTGTTTTTATGTTTATAATGCTGTGTTGTGAGGAACAAATTTTCTCGAAGAATGCTAGTCAGTGTTTTGTATGTGTGTGTATTTTTTTTAGGGACGAGAGAGAGAGTAAACAGGCCCTTATCAGAGCTTGAGTTGCACTATTAGTTAAATCCAATATACCTTCAATACCTGGTGCTCAAGAGACACAGCAAGGGGACTCGTGTTTAACTCCTGACCATTCCTCCTGGCCAGGCATCCCATACAGGTATCATTAGCTGTGTGCTTCAGCCCTCCCACAGCATTGGGCTGAGGTCTTAAGTAGAGCACGCCTGCGCTCTGTGGTCAGGAGAGGCACATGACACCCCCACCCCGCAGGCCAGTACAAGTGGGGATAAAAATAAGGGGAAAATGACCATAGTGCGCTTGTTGATGTGGCGTTCGGCTTCTGCAAGATGTACAAGATTGTTCGGGTGTGTTTTGTTTTCCTTAATGTTTTCGCACAGCTCCCAGCTCACTATTAACACTGCCATTGTGTATATGCACCGCTTTTACATGCTGAACTCCTTCACAAAGTTCCATCGAAACGTGAGTGTCCTGTTTATCCTCATCACATGTCTGTTATGGTCCTGTTACTAGTAATCAAAGGTGGTTTTTTAAATTTAAATATGATTGTTGTGGCAGATAACACCACTAAAATATACCATTACACAGAAGCAGCCTTATCCTGAAATCATGAAAAGATTTAGATACAGAACTCAAACGTAACACACATCTGGCGTTCAACATATTCCAAAGCACCTTTATTGTTTTTTCTTGAAAAAAGTTGTCAGTTGTTATCTGCCATACCTGTCCATCACAAGCCTGAAAACAAGTTCTTCAATAGAACCTGAAGTGACCGGTATCTACAGGCAGAGATCTGAAATATGCAGTGTTGTGAGAAAATATATAAAAAATACGCACGCTGTCAGAAACCACATAGTAGGGATGTCCGACATCGACGGAAAATTAAATGTTGATATATTCTGGCATTGATGACGATAATTAGACAAAAAGGTGTTTGTAAAAGTCTTACATTTTACTTCCTTGCTTTTATTAGGAGAAGTTTGTGCTTGCTAATGACATCAGTGGAAATAATATTGAAGGCGATTGAACTGTAAGGAGGACGGCTCTTATTTATATGTAAATGTTATGACAGAACAGGTGATGTTGCCAGAAAACTTCTGGAAGGCAGGTAGAAAGACTCCAGGGTGCCAGTATGGAGAAGAATCTTGATACTGGTCTTCCTTGAGGCTTGTCTTCCTGAACTATTTTTCCTTAATTTTTGCTGAATTGCTATTGATTATTATAGTGTCAGTCAGAAATGAGTCTTAAAAACCAAGATGAAAAATAATTGTGATATATATCTAGGATCGGGATCCAGCCCTCCTGCCCTTACTATTCTATCAGTGTTATTTTCATATTCAGTGCATCATATTCACAACAAATATGTACCACATTCCTCCCCAAGCACACACATTAACATGCTGACTCTCTGTCTCACAGATCATCTCTCCCACGACTCTATTTTTGGCTGCTAAAGTGGAAGAACAACCCCGGAAACTTGAACACGTCATTAAAGTGGCACACGCCTGTCTTAACCCCCAAGAGCCTCCACTGGATACCAATAGCAATGTGAGTTACAATACTGCAGGCTGTTACAATATTGGATGTTTATGTTCGTCTCCATTTCCAGTCAGCTCTGAAATGATTGCTGTTGGTTAAGTTTGAGAGCTTGGGAGCACCTTTAAAGTTCTCCTATGAAAATGAGGTGTAGATCTGAGTACCATTGTGGGTCCTGTCAAAAGCCTGATTCTGTGCAAATTAAATCTTGTATGGTGGATTATTTCTGTTAGAAAATCAAGTATGGCTTCAGCTGAAGCTTCTTGATGGAAGCAGCCTGTTTCTCTTAAGTTTTTCTGGTACTTTGAAGTCCATGATACCTTGTATGCTTACCAGGGATTTTAGAGGGTAAAGAGAGAACCATAGATCTTACAGCTGGAATATTTTCCGTCATTCTTTCACCAACAAAACCACTTTCATTGTTCGTTGCCATAAGGCCCGATTGTTGACCACAGAACCTAGTTCCAGTAAAATTCCAGCAGCTTCTAGTAAACTCCACATGCTTACATTTGTGGTTAGATAAATAAAACGTCAGTTCTTGAGGGCATGGGTGGGGCTTGAAACATTAAGGTTGGGTGATGTGTTTACTGAACCCTGTGTAGGAACCTGTCCAGTCGGTGAATTCTGGGTCAGACCGCATTGCGAAGTAAGAAAAGTCGTTCTTCTGATTCCTTTCAAGTGGTTTGCCAGTGGTCTTGGCATATGACTGTAGAATTTGGAGGCTTGGAGACACTGAAATGTTGTGTGACTCTCCAGCTGTGACTCCTTTGACTGTGTAACCCTTATTGTCACTGAGTGTGGGGGTAAAATGCTCTTGCCTGTAAGTCCAGGCGGCTTCATTGCTGTTCCATTTGGTTTTAAACAATGAGCAGGAGCATTTTCATACAGTTCCCTTTGAATAATGTTAGCTCATTTTTGGTGTGAGTTTAAACGATTTATCCAAGATTTTTCTACCCATTTACCGATATTTCCCCTTTTAATTCAAGCACTGACAAACATTTCCCCTATATCAGCCTTGCTGTTTAATTTTTGAAACCCTGTTTGTGACCCTCCTGATGCGAGCCAAGTCACTCTCCAGCTTCATGGCAGACGACTCAGCAGAATCCATGGTCAGAGTAACAAGTGTTGGGTGTAGCGTGCGTTTTTATTAGCTTATTGATTTAGGAACTGGAAAAACCTGCTTGTTTATGGTACAGTAATAGATATATGAGCAGATTATTTCTGTAAGCTTTGCACAATTACAGAAGTGAGTGCTGATGTGTTCAGAGTTGAACCTGTACGTGAGCTTATGTAACAGTGGTTTTAGTATATGAATCAAGTCATAATGCAGTGTGTGAAATAATGATTCTGGTCTGCAGACTTACCTCCAGCAAGCACAAGAGCTGGTGCTGCTAGAAACCATAGTGCTGCAGACGCTCGGTAAGTATATGTGTGTGCAGTCGTGTGAGCTTCCATTTCCTGAGCTAAGTCATGTTGATCAATTATTTTTAAGGTCATTCATGATATAGAAAAATTTATATAACAATAGGTGCTTTTACACAGGAGGAGCTTTATCTTAGTTTTTAGAACTAGTTTTAGAAAGTGACTGTGGTAGCCTAGCGGATAAGGTACTGGACTATGGACCACAAGGTCCAGGGTTCAAATCCCACCTCTGCCAAGCTGCCACTGTTGGGTAAAATTACAAAAACAAAATAAGGTAGAATGCAGATACAAATAAGGTAAGTGAATAAATAAGGTGCGTAGGTGCATAGCATATGGTATTCAATAAGTCAAATGGACCAATAAGACAATAAGTCCACAGGTGTGTTTGAAATCGCACCCTATTTGCTATTTAGTGTTCTATTAGGGGGTCAGCCATTTTGTGGGGTTGTCTGAATTCTCAGTAGACAGTTCAATTCTCTATATACTACTTTGTTACCCATAATACACCGTGAATATAGTACAACCGATATACACTACTTACGGACCAACGTTCCTTCGGCTTTGCTCGGCAAAGATGACGGACGAATTCGAAAATACGGCGTGATGAATTTCGTGTACAAATATAAGTACGAGATATTATTTAAGGACTATTAAACAACAAACAGTGGATAATGTTTACTGGTGAAAATGGTGCGTTTAATATGTATATATGCTTCATGGTTTCAGTTCGTCAGACAAATGAATGAAGTTTTATACTGGACAAGTAGCACTGTCCGCTAAATTAAAACATCGCAAAACTCTATTACTCCGAAGTCTTGTGACAGCACCGGTAGGCTTGTTGATGTTTCGGTGAAAGGTCGAGATGATTTGTTTCTGGCATAACGAAGTATCTACTGTCTGCTCACTGGTACTCTATATATTGTTCTACACAGAACACACTATATAGTGATCAGTGAATGACTGAACGAGGGGACCGTTTCAGACATAGCCCATGCTTTTTGGGCCTGTATGCGATGGAGGAGCTACAATGAGATTTTGGGTCGTCTAACCGAAATTCGCACAGCTTGCATAACTTCAGAGTCACACGGCATTCCTGATGGAGGTGCGAATGCGGTTCTCGGGGGAGCTCTGTGCGGGTAGTTCCTCCCAAATAGTCCCTAGAACCTATACATTAACCCTGAGGACCCTTTAATATTATAACATTGTTACCAGGTCTAAAAAGCAGGTTTTATCTTCACCCTTGAATCATTTTCCATCTTAGAACTTTTGTTTTTTGCACTCCAGGTTTTGAGATTACTATAGACCATCCGCACACAGATGTGGTGAGATGTTCCCAGCTAGTGCGAGGTACATGCTTCCTCCTTCCTCAGTTTGTGTACGATGTATTTCCTGCATGAGTGACTTGTCAGTCGGCACTAATGTTGCGCTCTCTCTCTCTCTCTCTCTCTCTCTCTCTCTCTCTCTCTCTCTCTCTCTCTCTCTCTCTCTACAGCGAGCAAGGACTTGGCCCAGACCTCCTATTTTATGGCTACCAACAGGTTGTTACCCTGACCGTATTTATTGCACTACCATGGCACCTTATAGCTTCCCGTTCTGCCTGCTTCTCCTCCCCGTAGCCGACGCCCTCTCTCGCGCCAGGGTGCGGGGCGAAACCCCTGACGCCCGGTGCGGTGCGGTGTACTGTAAGAGGGCCCTGTGTCGGCACGGGAGGCTGAACGCACGGTGCGAGGTGTAGAGGTGCTCGTGACTATTGCTTGATTGAGTGCAGAGTGCAGTAGGTCTAATGACTCAATTGGTAGCCTGAATATCAGCTCAGGGTAAAGTTAGAGGCCATACGGGTAAGTAAATCAACTCGCAGTTCATTTTTCAAAACAACATTTTTAATAATCTTTTTTTTTCCAAGCTTGAAATTGCTGGGATGAAAAGAAAAAATAAGTAAACAAACACCCAGACCTTAAAATGGGCAAGCATGTATTACATTGATCAGTCATAACATTGAAACTGCAGCTGTCAGGTGATGAGTAACACGGAGTCTGGTGATCTGAGCAGTGTTCTGCTGGGAATCTGTCGTTACTGGCATTCATGTGGACGGTGACACGCATCGCCCACCTGAACCTTGCTCCAGACCATGCCATACCATACCATGGCAACAGCATTCCCTAATGGCAGTGGCTTCTCTCAGCAGGAAAATTGCTTCCTGCCACTGCAGACAATTGTTCAGAAATGGTTTGAGGAACATGACGAAGGATTCACAGTGACTTGGCCTCGAGTCCCCAGATCTCAGTCCGATCATGCATCTCTGGGATGTCCTGGACAAACATGTCACATCTGTGGAGGCCCCACCTCAGGACTTGGACAATGAAGGATCTGCTGCCGACATCTCAGGGCCAGATATCACGGGGCACCTTCAGAGGTCTTGTGGAGTCTGTGCCTTGATGGGTCAAAGCCTAGTTGGCATGAGGGGAGTCTACACAATATTACATTTACAGCATTTAGCAGACGCCCTTATCCAGAGCGACTTACAATGGGTACAGTCTTACAATCCAAGCAATTGTGGGTTAAGGGTCTTGCTCAAGGACCCAACAGTGGCAGCTTGGCAGAGGTGGGATTTGAACCCCACAGCATCTTAACCACTAGGCTACAACAGTCCCCATTAGGCAGGTGGTTTTAATGTTATGGCTGATCAGTGTGTGTATTTACAAGGTGGTGCACCAAAATGTATTTGTATGAAGGTAATGATGTCAGACCTGTTATTCTCCTTGGATCCTGAATGGCACATGCTGGAATCTTGAACCTTTTGAAATGACAAACAAATCACGCCCAGTTGTCTGAGACACCTTAATTTGTGCTCAGAACATTTTATAATTTCAAAGTCAGTAATCATGGAAGGAGCTTGACTCTGTCCGTCAACCTCACTCATTTATCCAGAGGGAATTACTTCTGATACTGTCTCTTAAGCTTCAATCCTAGCAATTGGAGGTTAAAGGACTTGCTCAAGGGACCAGTAGTGACAATGTGGTAGTGCTGGGAGCTGAACCCTGGACCTTCTGGTCAGCAGTCCCATAACTGAACCACTGTACCTAACAACTTTGTGAAGCTACTGCAGGAAGACTGAGTTATAAATGTGCTAGTTCAATTTTTGGGGCTGTACTTTTGGGGTATTTAAAATTTATACTGTAATCTGGAAATGTGTGTCTTCAGTGAGCTTGCACTTGTTTCACTGTTCCTCTTTGGTCATTCTGTTTGTCCGGTTACAGTGTGCCAAAATTTCTCGACTGTCCCCTTTGTTTTTGTGATTTTGCACAGTATTATTCCTCTTTGAAAGTGTTGATTTGACCTTGTGTGTTGTCCATATCAATTCATGTTAGTATATTTTATCTAAAACAAATTAGAAATCAGCAAGAAGTAAAAAATTGATGTATGGTAAGTGTATGGTTTGAAGATGCAGAGAAAGGACACTGTCCACTGGTAACCTTAAAACCGGTCGTGATGTTTCGCCCTTGGCCAACATTTCCATAACTTGTCCCACAGTAGCCCTTGTAGGATAGGATTTGTTGCGCTTGTGCATCCTTGAGCACCAGTACCGAGCTGCGCCTTGACTTGGCTATATTGAGTCGTCTCTTGTGTACTTCTGAACATTCAACATTTATTGCACATCCACGGAATCAACTACAAGAACAGCCTGTTCTCTTCCAGTCTTGTACATCCCTGAGTTTAACACGTGCCATCGCTTGGTCTGTGTGTGATTTTAATGTTTTGGCTGATACATTAGTAAAGTTGAATAGTCACACAATAGATATGAACTTCTATGTTGAAACCATGGAATGTCCCAACACCTGACACAATCCTGACAGTTTCTCTCATGATTAATAGTAAATACAAATGGCTGTTTCAACATGATGGGATCAGTAATCAAAAATGAAGAAATCTGAAAACTTTCTTACCATGTTGAAGAAGAAGAACACCACATACCAGCCACTGTTGGCCAGTGAAACCAGCCCAAACACGGAGGGTCAACACTAATGTGTAAAAGGGATAATTGCCAAGGAACAAGAACAAGGCAACTGGAATATGCAAAATGCATTTAATTCGCTGGTCATTTCAACTACATTATTTACCCAATCCTGTTTATTATACTGCATCTGAGCTTCCATAGTGACCTTTAAGGCTTACATTTGAAGATTAGGGTATGTTTCTGTCTGATTAGGATTTAGGAACTGGAAGACCTATGGCAAGTACCAGTGTTAAAATATCAAGTCTGCGTCTTCATGATTTTGCCTCCCTCTTGGACTAGGCTTATCATGCTCAGTTTTCAACCTTTTATATCAGTTGTATGTGACAAGCACTACAAAAATATCTCTAAACATCTCAAATCTCCGCATTTCTGTTGTAGCATGGAAGAAATGCAGTATATAACATAAGATGCGTGGTGTTCAAAACATGCAGTTGCTGTAGATGTCATAGAGAACGCACGTGATGCCTCCATGATTAACATGGGCATTTCCGCAATGCACGTTGTCTCATTTTTGCGTGGCGATGCTTCGTAACACACACAGTGGAAAACAGCAGGAAATTCTGCCTGGAGGTTTCTGTGTGGATCTGTAGAGCAATACAAGTGGTAAATGTAATACACCCCAGATAGCGCTTGACAGCTTGAGAACTAATGAATACATTAGTACCAGGTCTCAATTATGGAATCGCCACACTAGGAGAATGTTGAGACACTCACTTTTGATTGCAGACCACTTTGCATTTTTAGTAAAATGATTAAATATATGTAAGATGTGCTTCATGATGCTTGAATGTTCAGTTATTAACCAAAAACAGATTGTTGTGGGGGTTTTTCTATGAAGTAAACCGGGTGAACACAGTCTTGATTGTGGTGATTCCATAATATTTGACAGGGGTAGTATGACAGCCTTTATGAAGTCCTGTGTAGCCTTACTACCTACACCCTTCAGTAAAACTCTTAAAGCTTTAGACCAGCTGAAGAAACCTCTCTTCATGTCTGTGAAACATTGTGATCATGAGTGTGCTGATGACTTGAAACAGCACTGGTTCTCATAACCAGAACAGGAACACGTTAAATGTGTCCATCTAATTATTTTGAATCATTGTTTGAACCCTTTTAGATGATCCACATTAAACACATCTCCTCGTCTCTCTCTCTCTTTCTTTCTGTCCACAGTCTGCACCTGACCACATTCTGTCTGCAGTACAGGCCCACGGTGGTGGCGTGTGTGTGTATACACCTGGCCTGCAAGTGGTCCAACTGGGAGATTCCCATCTCGTCAGATGGAAAACACTGGTGGGAATATTTAGACCCCACAGTCACACTGCAGCTGCTGGACCGTGAGTCTGGAACGCTGTTCTTTCTTTAAAAATACAGTGGTACCTCGGAATTCGTCAAAAGTCTACAGAACTGTGTTAGTGCATATACAGCGGTGTGAAAAAGTGTTTGCCCCCTTACTGATTTCCTTTTTTTTGCATGTTTGTCACACTTAAGTGTTTCGGAACATCAAACCAATTTAAATATTAGTTAAAGACAACACAAGTAAACACAAAATGCTGTTTTTAAATGAAGGTGTTTATTATTAGGGGAGAAAAAAAATACAAACCTACATGGCCTTGTGTGAAAAAATGATTGCCCCCTCCTTGTTAAAACATAACTATGGTTTATCACACCTGAGTTTCACTGTCTCTAGCCACACCCAGGCCTGGTTATTGCCACACCTGTTCTCAATCGGGACATCACTTAAATAGGACCTGCCTGACAAAGTGAAGTACACCAAAAGATCCTTAAAAGCTACACACCATGCTGAGATCCCAAGAAATTCAGGAACGGTTGAGAAAGAAAGTCATTGAGATCTATCAGTCTGGAAAGGGTTATAAAGCCATTCCTAAATTTTTGGGACTCCAGTGAACCACAGTGAGAGCCATTATCCACAAATGGTGAAGACATGGAACAGTGTTGAACCTTCCCAGGAGTGGCCGGCCGACCAAATTACCCCAAGAGCACAGCGAGGACTCATCCAAGAGGTCACAAAAGACCCCACAACAACATCCAAAGAACTGCAGGCCTCACTTGCCTCAGTTAAGGTCAGTGTTAATGCCTCCACCATAAGAAAGAGACTGGGCAAAAATGGCCTGCATGGCAGAGTTCCCAGACGTAAACCACTGCTGAGCAAAAAGAACATAAAAGCTCGTCTCAGTTTTTCCTGAACACATCTTGATGATCCCCAAGACTTTTGGGAAAACATTCTGTGGACTGACGAGACAAAAGTTGAACTCTTTGGAAGAGCCATTACATCTGGTGTAAAAGTAACACAGCATTTCAGAAAAAGAACATTATAGCAACAGTAAGATATGGTGGTGGGTAGTGGTGATGGTCTGGGGCTGTTTTGCTGCTTCAGGACCTGGAAGACTTGCTGTGATAAATGCAACTATGAATTCTGCTGTCTAACAAAAAATCCTGAAGGAGAATGTCCGGCCATCTGTTCGTGACCTCAAGCTGAAACGAACTTGGGTTCTGCAGCAGGACAATGATCCAAAACACACCAGCAAGTCCACCTCTGAATGGCTGAAGAAAAACAAAATGAAGACTTTGGAGTGGTCTAGTCAAAGTCCTGACCTGAATCCTATTGAGATGCTGTGGCATGACCTTAAAAAGGCCGTTCATGCTTGAAAACCCTCCAGTGTGGCTGAATTACAACAATTCTGCAAAGATGAGTGGCCAAAATTCCTCCACAACGCTGTAAAAGACTCATTACAAGTTATCACAATAGTTTGGTTACAGTTGTTGCTGCTAAGGGTGGCCCAACCAGTTATTAGGTTTAGGGGGCAATCACTTTCACACAGGGCCATGTAGGTTTGGATTTATTTCTCCCTTAATAATAAGCACCTTCATTTAAAAACTGCATTTTGTTTGCTTGTGTTTTTTTTTACTAATATTTAAATCGGTTTGATGTTCCGAAACACCTAAGTGTGACAAACAGGAAAAAAAAAAGGAAATCAGGAAGGGGGTAAACACTTTTTCACACCACTAAGTTTCCGAAGATCCTTAAATAGTTATCTTGTAAGAGCCAACCGAAAGCGAAACAGGAATTGAATGCTCCAGAGCACAGGCTGCACTTAGCTTAGCAGCTATGCTAGTGCCCAGAGTTAACCAATACAGTGTTTGCTTTTATTTTTCATTGTCAATCCATTACTCACTAAATTACATGATACACTTTATTACAGCAATAAGGCACGAGAGGGTGTGCATTATTGTGAATATATCACAGGAAAGAGGTGTTGTTGCTAGGTTACGTGTGGGCCGCATATTAATACTTGCAGAGCGTCGGTCACAGTGCCGTTATCGTCAATAATGTCCCGGCGAAAGACGTCTCTCAGCCAATCAGATTGCGCGGTCGGAACTAACTGTGGTATAATATAAAATAAGCTTGAGCTAAGCTGGAGCACCTGTACAATACAACTTCATTAATGCGTATAATGCCTTATACAGTGTGGATTTCCTGGGGTCTGGAACAGATTCATTCAGTTTACATTAATCCTTATTGGAAACATTTGTGCGGTACTCGATATTTTCAGTTCTCCAGCCTGCTGGAACGAATGAATGACGAGAACCGATGCACCACTGTACGTAGCTGTGCTAGTCATGGTTACTGCTCATTGGTCAGTGTACCTTTAGCCAGTTTTTCCCCTTTTGTTCAGAGTTAACACACGAGTTTCTACAGATTTTGGAGAAAACACCCAGCAGGTTGAAGAGGATCAGAAACTGGCGGGTATGTGAGCATTCTTTATTAAACCCACTCTCTCTGTATTGTTAGTCAGTCCTTCCTACAGCTTCGTGATAATGGAAGGAAAATGTTTCTCTGTGCAGCAAGAATAATTTCAGATCTCGTATGATATTTCAGGCCACCCAAGCCGCCAAAAGGTCCAAAACCGAGGGTCAGCCGATGGCCGGCTCCTTCCAGACGGCGTCCCAGACCCAGGATGCCCTGCTGGTTGATAAGGCCGACATAATGGGGAGCCTCTACCCAGAGCCCTCCGCCTTGTTTCCATTGGACACGAGTTCCATCAACGGCCTGACCAACCCAGGCTCCTCCTACATCCAGGCCGAAGCCCATACCAGCCTGCAGGGGGTGCCGATCAGTAGCAAGCAGCAGCATCCGGCCACCAATAAACTGAGCCTGGAGAAGTACAGGGAGAAGCAAGCGGCCGAACTCCTGCAGCGCCGCAAACACAGCCACCTGCTGCCCGAGACGTCGTCCTCGTCTTTATCGGCAGCACTGATGTCCTCGTCGGCGTCATCTTCGTCTTCCTCAGCAGCACGGGTCAAATATGCTCAGCCCGGGCAAGAAAGGGAGCCGAAGAGCGGCTCGCTGAAACGACGCCACCCTTCGTCATCGTCTTCCTCCGCGGAGAACGGTGCCGCCAGCCAGGAGGAGCTGAAGATGAAGATCAAAATGTCAGAGAGCGGCGGTAAGAGCAGACACAGCCCTCGGTCGGGCCGGGAAAAACACCGAGCGCCCAAACACGATGCCGCGCACTCTCACACGCACTCCCACACGCACGGGCACGGCAGTCACCACAAAGCCCACCGCTCATCCAAAAGCCACACCGCCCCCGTCCCCGCCCCCCTACCTCCCACCAGCCACGCCCAGCTAGGGAAGGTGGACAGGAGGCAGGGAGAGGGGCTGAGCACGGAGATCGGGGCTCCTCTGTGTCTGAATGGGCAGCACATGGATTACACGGACACGTTCAATATGCTCGACTCGCTGCTCAGCGCCCAAAACATGAACTTTTAATACCCGCAGGAATCTCGTACACACACACACACACACACACACACAAAAAAGATTGTTTTACGTGGAAAAACTGCAAAAAAAAGATTTTTTAAAGACCTGTTATGTTTTAGTCCGTTACATTTCATATTCACCTTAATTTAACTATGCTACGTTGCACCACTGAGGAAAAAAGAATAAGCGGAAATGGTAGATTTTAAAGCGTCCTCTGCGACGAGCGGCCCATGAAACGCTCGCGTAGTGTAAAGGCGTTTTCGCTCGGGCCGACGCAACGAGCCGCGACATAGCTAAAGTGTTGTACTGTATACTTGATTCTTTTAAAATCAAAGGGATGATTTTCCAGAAAGACTTTCGACTGTTTACGTACTGGAGGTGCAGGAAACTGTTCGCTCATCTATTCCTCCTTCTTTAAGATGTATATGTAATGCTCAGGTTTGCTTCGATGTGTCACATTGACCTTTATGAACATATCTATGTGGCGATGCAGAAGGCTTGCGATCCTGCCCATGGCGTCCTCAGATACCCATAATCCTCCATACTGTCTTCGCATGGGTGATGGTGGAGACCTGCTGTTGGTCCTGGTTCCAATGTTTTAACATTGGTGTTCCTTCTTGCCCCTGTCCTCCTACCTCATAACCCTTTAAGATGATGTGGAAGCCTAAAGGCCTCCAGTGGGCCGGTCGGGTCAGGAGCAGAGCGCCACGGCTAGGCTTTCAAATCCTGGTTGGTCTCCTAGAACATTTACTACGTGCTCTCACACAGATTAGACGAGTCTCTATGAATTTCTCGCCCGGTCACCCGGCTGCCACACGTCCAGAGTTTTTCCATTTACACGACCTCCTTCTGCTCCGGGATCGGCGTCCACTCACAGGCCGAAGCTTTCCTTTTTACCGCTTATGCAGGACCGGCTACGGAATTTTGTCTGACGCTTTCTTCAAGCGAAACTGCATACTACAGAAACAAAGCAGTAGCTTCCACGAGGGGTCCAGTAGCTCCATGCCAAAGCTACATCCGACTCGAAGCTTCAGGAGAGGTTTGTGCTTTTCCCTTCGCTGTGAAGTGTCTGTGCTCCTGTTCAATGCCAGTTCTTTGTAACAGCCTTGAATTGTAGTTGGAAACTGATGTTTGGAAATGTTGGATGACTATCTAATAAACCACCTTGCAAAACAATCGTCCATGGTTTGTCAAGTACAGTTTTGTTTTTCTTAACTGATGTGATGCATTTGATGCAGGAAAAATGGTTTTGCCTGACTCATTATTATTATTATTATTATTATTATTATTATTCCAGTCAAGCCCATGTACTTTGTTGCAGTTTGTGAATGGCTTAGATTAAGATATATTACAGGCTGTAGCCCATCTGTTTCTCTGTGTACTTTGTCACCTTTACTCTGTTCTCTAATGATCAGGACCCCACAGATCAGGTACTGTTTGGGTGCTGGACCATTCTCAGCCCTGCAGTGACCCTGATGTGGTGGTGTTACTGTGTTTTGCTGGTACAATTGGCTCAGACAGTTTTAAAACACTGTTCACTGCTCGCTTACATGTACAGCATTTAGCAGACACCCTTATCCAGAGCGACTTACAATTGGTACAGTCTTACAATCCAAGCAATTGTGGGTTAAGGACCCAACAGTGGCAGCTTGGCGGAGGTGGGATTTGAACCCTGGACCTTCTGGTCCAAAGTCCAGTACCTTATCCACTGGGCTACCACAGTCGCTTAGACACATCTCCAGTATTGTCCCATCTTAGTGTTAGTCATCCTCTAATCCTTCACGAGTGCTCACAGGATGCTGGTGGCTGGACATTTTTGGTTTTTGGACTATCTTCAGCCCAGCTGTGATACGGAGGTTTTTAGCTTTAGCAGCACTGTTGTCTGATCCATTCATACCAGAACACACACTAACACACCACCACATCAGTGTCAATACAGTGCTGAGAAATGATCCACCACCCAAATAGTACCTGATCTGTGGGGGTCCTGACCATTAGAGAACAGAGTAAAGGGGACGAATAGAGTAAATAGAGAAACAGATGGACTACAGTCTGTAATTGTAGAATTAAAGCTGCATCTATATGGTGAGTGGAACTTATAAAATGAACTATGAGTGTGGAAATAAGGTGTATGTGTGTGTATTTAATGGGAAAAATCCACATCTACCTCTGGCATCTTCAAACCCTTCAAACATTTAGTGATGCATTTGCCTCTTTCTGTTACAGTTGTGTGTATTTGTCTGCATTATTTGAAAACCGAAAGGGCCAAAAAATGTTCTGTAGTTACGTAGTGACTTAACATGTGGTGACTGGTGGCTTAGTGATTAAGGTACTGGACTGTAGACCTGAAGGTCCAGGGTTCAAATGCTACCTCTGGCCTGATACTGCCGCTGGGTACTTGAGCAAGACCCTCAACCCACAAGTGTGCCAAGTTGCTCTGGATAAGGGCATCTGCTAAATAAATGTAGTCACTATGCCTATGGGAAGTACTGACAAAGAAGGTGAATTGGGGTGGGGCATCTACAGATATTTCCTGCTTAGATCCTAGAGTGACTGTGTATCTGACGACATAATGGCGACATGCATATTTTACATTGTTTTATTTATCATCTACACCTCCCAAGGAGGATGGGTCCCTTTTTGAGTCTTGGTCCTCTCAAGGTTTCTTCCTCATAACACTTAGGGAGTTTTTCCTTGCCACTGTCGCCCTAGGCTTGCTCGTTTTGGGGACCTGGCTGTAGATATTAGAAGATAATCTAAACTTGTAAAGTTCGCTTTGAGAAAGACAATGCTCCATTTCTAAAAAACGCGCTATAGAAATAAATCTGCTGACTTGACTATAAATAGTTACAACTAAGTAACCAGGAACGAAGATTGGCACCTCGCTTTTCTCCTTGGGTTCATGATGTTTGTTGCAGCAAGTGCCTGAGATTAAACCAAGTCAAGTCAGATTTATTTATGTAGCCGCTTTTTACAATGGAGCATTGTCTCAAAGCAACTTTACAGTTTTAGATTATCTCCTAATAACTACGTCCAATCCCAAATTGAGCAACGGCCTAGGGCGACAGTGGCAAGGAAAAACTCCCTAGTTTCTAGGAAGAAACCTTGGGAGGACCCAAGACTCAAAAAGGGACCCACCTCCTTGGGCGGTGTATGTTAGATGATAAATCTAAGAGCGAAACTACAGTCATGGAGTCAAAAACTAAGTTATTATCTCTGTGGTCTCTGAGGTTCAATCACTAAATCATCTGAACTGATTCCCTACAACAACCCATGGTGTAACATCTTATTTCTAGGAAGGGTCATGGAAGGTGCAGGTAGAGACAAAAAATACCATTCAGAGACTGAATGTCAGTTGCATTATTTTGATACTCATTGTGGGGGCAGGGTGGCAGTGGCAGCCTGGGTCTTTTCTGTGTGGAGTCCTGCCTTGCACTTTTTTTAAAACCAGAAGAAACAAGGTAAGCCAAATCTCCCTGCTCTCAGCATCCTCTGCTATTTGAAGTGAACTGATTGTGTAGCCACATGCTTTTGAGTGAGGTTGTGCATTAAGTTTGAGCCTTTATTTTCTAAGCTTTTGTGTTCATCTCCACACACACACCCAGCCCCATTCTAATTTTTAAAAAACCTTATTTTCCAGTGGTTTTGAAATTTCATCAAACATCTGACCAGTACAGATAACTGAAGTGTGGAGATACTAAATACAGTAACTGTATATAAATATGACCAAATAAAATGATTTCGTTTATTAGAGTTGTCCTTGATTCTCTTCTGAAATGGATGTGTTTTTGTATTGCCTACAGTGGGTGTTTGAAAGTTTGTGAACCCTTTAGTATTGTCTATATTTCTGCATAAATATGACCTAAAAACATCAGATTTTCACCACAAGTCCTAAAAGTAGATAAAGGACAACTGTTTAAACAAACGAGACAAAAATATTATACTTGGTCATTTATTATTGAGGAAAATGATCCTATATGACATATTAGTGAGGTGACAAAAGTATGTGACCCTTTGCTTTCAGGTATCTGCTGTGTGACCCCCTGTGCAGCAATAACTGTAACTAAACGTTTCCTGTAACTGTTGATCAGTCCTGCACACCAGCTTGGAGGAATTTTAGCCCATTCCTCCATACAGAACAGCTTCAGCTCTGGGATGTGGGTGGTTTTCCTCACAACATTAGCTGCTCACTTGGTTCAGGTCCTTCCACAAAACATTTTTGATTGGATTAAGGTCAGGACTTTGACTTGGCCATTCCAAAACATGAACTTTGTTGTTCTTTAACCTTGTGTGCTTAGGGGGCGTTGGTCTTGGCTGCATGACCCACCTTCTCTTGAGATTTTCCTTTAGAATTCTCTGATGTAATTCAGAATTCATTGTTCCATCAATGATGGCAAAGCCGTCCTGGTCCAGATGCAGCAAACAAGGCCCAAATCATGACACTACCACCGTGTTTCACAGATGGGATAAGGTTCTTATGCTGGAATGCAGTGTTTTTTTTTTACTCCAAACAGAACCACTTTTCTTTTAAACCAAAAAGTTCCATTTTGGTCTCATCCGTCCACAAAACATCCTTCCAATATCCTTCTGGCTCGTCCACGTGATCTTTAGCAAACTGCCCCAAGACGAGCAGCAATGTTCTTTTTGCAGAGCAGTGGCTTTCTCCTTGTAACCCTGCGATGCCCATCATTGTTGTTCAGTGTTCTTCTGATGGTGGACTCAAGAACATTAACATTAGCCAATGTGAGAGAGGCCCTTCAGTTGCTTAGAAGTTACCCTGGGTCCCTTTGTGATTTCACCAGCTATTACACGCTTGCTCTTGGAGTGATCTTTGTTGGTCGACCACTCCTGGGGAGGGTAACAATGGTCTTGAAAATTCCTCCATTTCACACAATCTGTCTGACTGTGGTATTGGTGGCGTCCAGACTCTTTTAGAGATGGTTTTGTAACCTTTTCCAGCCTGATGAGCAATCCAACAACTCTTTTTCTGAGCTCCTCAGTAATCTTTGTTCGTGCCATGATACACTTCCACAAAACGTGTGTGAAGAGCAGGCAGACTTTGATAGATCCCTGTTCTTTTGAAATAAAACAGGTGGCCCACTCACACCTGATTGTCATCCCATTGATTGAAAACACCTGACTCTAATTTCACCTTCAAATTAACTGCTAATCCTAGAGGTTCACATACTTTGCCACTCACTAATCTGTAATATTGGATCATTTTCCTCAATAAATAAATGACCAAGTATAATATTTGTGTCTCATTTGTTTAAACTAAAACTGGCTTCTCTTTATCTACTTTTTAGGACTTGTGTGAAATTATAATGATGTTTTAGGTCATATTTAAATATAGAAAATTCTAAGGGTTCACACAACTTTCAAGCACCACTGTTTGTGAATTGTTTAGTTAAAATAAGTTCATTTGGTTGAATCAACACGGCTTTGTCACAAAGGGTAAGGAGTGTGTTTAGCCTTCATGCCTTACAGATCGTGACTGATGTAGATTTGTAGTGGACTCGGTCTAATTACAACCATTGGCTGGTAGGTTGAGGGATACTGCGCTACCAGGATGATGCTTAGGCAGTTATATACCAAAAACCGCTTAGATTCTGGTTGACCTTGTTACATTTTCCCCGTTCCCCCCCACAGTGATCTGAGAAGTCTCTTGTTGATTCGGCAGTCGAACCCCATATGAGATATTATGCAAAGCGGGGAAATGCAACCAAGATAGAATTGATTTAATTGGTGAATCCTTTTATATTGCCCACGTCTACTCTGTACACACTTTTTGCCACGAGGTGGTGATGTTGAGTCGTGTGTTTCCTCCTTTCCCCAGTTTGTGTTGAACTGGATAGTGCCCGACCCAGCACTCAGCCACCTGAGATCTCTCTCTTTCCCCAGGAGACTCGGGGCTGATTTATGGAGTTTGTCAGTGTGTGTGTAGTCAGGATCTCTTCATTCTCTTCTCCACCATGCAGGTGTGAGCTCAGTTCCTTGCAAACTCGGAACATGAGGCAGATGCTCCACTTTCCTGCTGCATGTGTACCTCAAAAACAAGCTCAGCAGGGGTGTGTTCTGTTGGAGCTTTGGCGGGGGTTGGAAGAAGAAATGCTTCCGTATTTTCGCCCCATATTCAGTGACACTTTAGGCTTGAGCTTTGGGACGTTCGTTTCTTGTAGAAAAATGATTACGTTGTTCCTGTATATAAACATTCCTGCCTACTTTCAGTGATGTCAGCATAATATGGTGGCACTGGGGTCTTTGATTGGTCCTACTGAATATTACTGTGGGCTTGTCCAGGGCTGTTGAGGTTCTCGCACTGGCGTAGACAAACGGAAGTTCAGTTCTCTCTCACGTAGGATGGACAATAAGGGTTGTTTGAGGTAAGAAATCTGTCTCAGACCTCACCCAGTTTCCCTGACTGCCATTCTCTGTAGTGGTTAGAAGCATTAAAATACCCCATACATATATACCAGAGGTCTACATAGTGTGGTTCCACTGTGTGGATGTAATGTATTTAATTACCACCTCAATCACTTCTGTTCACTTTAAATGACTGAAAGTCTTAACAATTTATAACAAACGATAATAGGAATTAAAATTCTGGTTTATGACTCCAGATGTTGCAGTAGAAAACCAGGTCAAATTAATAAAAAATTTAGCATGTGTATTTTAACATTAATATTTTATCTACATGATGATTGATTTACTTTTGCATTAACTACATGCATAGGTAGGAAACAATGTCACGGTCTGCGTTATGTACGGATAGTTCTAACACTTTGTTGTCGGTTTGGGCTACATATACCTATCATATTTTGGTTCTAGTTTGTGTGATTGTAACTGAAGAACCATGAGGTATTATGTATTTTGGAGAGGTGATATGTAGAACAGATTGCTGCATAGATAGTAGCGTTGGTCAAAGCTAGACCAATGCGTTCTGTGAGTTTTTATGCATCGAGCCAGTGTTTAAATGCTCTACTGTACAGTTCCTGGAGCCTGAATAACACAATAGTTCTAGATAGGCCCCGTGGGGACATCACCTCACTGTGTCACTGTGCTGAAGGAATTGGCCTATGAAAAGGTCCCATTGTATCAAATGACACCCTTATAACCAGTCAGGGGTTAAGAAAAGGTAGCGAGGAGGGTGGCTCTGAAAGGGAAGTGCGGATTAATGCTGCCTTATCAGCACAGGGTTCGAGGCTTAGCCGTACAATGCGAATTGACTGCGCGGGAGACGAGCCATGTTTAGCTAGATTGCTCCTTATGAAATGTTAAGTGCTGCACTCGCAGGCTGCTCTCCTGTACGCTGGGACTTTTACCGGAGATGTGTGGGTTGAAGGGGGTATTTATTCGAGTGTGCTCTGGTTTGCTTTGTGTGTTTTTAAATGCAACTGTTTTGCTCAAATATATACAGCAAATACAAAGTACTTTAAACTCTTCAGAATTGTTGCCGTTGGGCCTGACGTACCTGTGAGCAAGATTTGAGAGATTCAGAGACAGGCTGAGGGGTTCTGTGGTAAAGGTTTGCGACAGTGCCACGTCGCCTTCGGCTTTATTGCACCAAGTTGAGCAGTGAATTAGGCAAAGGCACAGGATGTAACTAAGAACATGGAGTTATATTGTGATTGTGTACAGTACTGTGCAAGGGTTTGGCCACCATTAGATTTGTGGTTTTAGCAATGGTATAGGACCATATATAACATATTGCTGAGATCAGACCCAAAAAAATTTCAAATTTAGATTCGTCATACTCTTTTCCAGTGTTCTTCATTCTTATCTTTGCCTTGTCACCCTGTTCCCCATACGGTGGTAGTTTCTTGGCTACTCCTCTTTGGATTGTTGAAGGGTCAACTAGGCATTCTGACGAAGCTCTTTATCCTCATTTATTTTTAATACTGCATGCAAACTTCATGTATTGTAATAAAGACACAGAGAAATAATTATATATGGTTGTTATACTGATGTCGTCATAGCAATGGCCCATCTAATGTCATGGCGGTGTTGGACTTTTGCACAGTACTGCATCTTTTCTAACTGGAGCTTAACCAAAAGTAGAATGAATATAAAATGACTCTCTTCCCTATGTAGTCAAACACAAATCAAAACCGCTTCTTGTTCTACACTAAAAAGATCACCCACACTTGCCATATAGAAGCCATTTATTTCTTAGATGCTAGTGCACCTGTATGGTAAGTGGAGCTGAATAATGGCATTCACGCCCATTATATCAAATTTGAAGCCATTTCACCTTAACCATAGGGATACTTAAGTATTTCAGTATGACCTAGCGAGTCATTGCGTTTTGTTTTGATCGGCTGAAAAGTCCACCAAAACTATTGGAAGCTACACTTAAGTGACATCAGCTCCTTTTTGGCAGTCTAGGACATGGTACCAGAAATGCATTTACAGGTGTATGACAGTGGATAAACTATAGCTGCACTTTGTAGTCCTTCTGGATGAAGACAAGTAGTTGAATTCCACCTTGCCAGAGGCAGTAAGTCAACAAATGTTTCCTTGTAGAGTTTGACAAAAAAAACAAAAGAAATCTGTCTTAGTCTTGTGTTTACTGGTGAAGGTTGTGGTGTTTTTATATATATATATATATATATATATATATATATATATATATACTGAGGCTCACAAACATACAGACTACAAGAAAGTGATTCATTGCAAATATTTGTTGTCCAAAATTAACAAATTACTGCCTGAAGTTGCCTTTCCCTTTTCTGTTGTGTTTTTTTTTTTTACAGTGGGGCAAAAAAAGTATTTAGTCAGTTGACTGATTGTGCAAGTTCTCCTACTTAGAAAGAATGAGAGAGGTCTGTAATTTTTCATCATAGGTACCACTTCAAACTATGAGAGACAAAATGAGAAAAAAATCCAGGAAATCACATCGTAGGATTTTTTAAAATAATTTAATCTGTAAAATCATGGTGGAAAATAAGTATTTGGTCACCCACAAACAAGCAAGATACCTACTGTGAAGCATGTGGTTGGAAAACATCATACTTTGGGGCTGTTTTTCTGCAGAGGGGACAGGACAACTGTATCCGTGTTAAGGGAAGAATACTGAACGGGGCCATGTATTGTAAGATTTTAAGCCAAAAAACCTCCTTCCATCAGTGAGAGCATTGAAGATGGAACATGGGCTGGGTCTTTCCAGGCATGACAATGATCCCAAACAGCACACCGCTCAGGCAATGAAGGAGGTGGCTCCGTAAAAAGCATTTCAAGGTCCTGGAGTGGCCGAGCCAGTCTCCAGACCTCAACCCCATAGAAAATGTGTGGAGGGAGTTGAAAGTCCGTGTTGCCCAGTGACAGCCCCAAAACATCACTGCTCTAGAGGAGATCTGCATGGAGGAATGGGCCAACATACCAGCTACAGTGTGTGCCAACCTGGTGAAGACTTACAGGAAACGTTTGACCTCTGTCATTGCCAACAAAGGTTGTTTTACAAAGTATTGAGTTGAACCAAATTTATTGACCAAATACTTATTTTCCACCATAATTTACAATTAAATTCTTTTAAAAATCCTACAATATGATTTCCTGGATTTTTTTTCTCATTTTGTCTCTCATACTTGGTGTACCTATGATATATAAATTACAGACCTCTCTCATCTTTCTAAGTAGGAGAACTTACACAATCAGTGACTGACTAAATACTTTTTTGCCCCACTGTATGTTTTTTCCCCTTTTTCCAGTTTGGCCTTTTATCTCTTTAAGATAGCTAAACATTTAGGTAAAATTCTATACAAGCTTATAATATATCTTTAAATTTTACAGTGTGTCATTTAAATTTTTTTAACGTGCTAGTTGTATTTTGACAACCTCAGAGCACTTCAGAGCAGATAAGGCCTGATGTTTGTCATCCCCCTGAGGGCGTAAATCTTTTTTTCTTCTAGTTATCCAACTGATTTGCTTCTTATTCCACTTGTTCTAAAGTATCACTTCAGTCCTGCTTTTGACTTTAGCGCTGTTTTACATCTGCTGTAATTTGCATCGTCTGCACAGCTTTGCACTATTTTGCTGTCTGCTTTAGTTTTTCTGTTGCAGTCTTTAAGGATTTTCGGAGCTTCTGACGCGTCTGATCCAGCTCATGATGAGCATTAATAATGAGCTGACGAGCCGGGTCAGGTACGAAGGGAGTAGAGAAAGCTTGAATCCCTGCAAGATGCCAAGCAGGGATTAATTTATACCGGAACCTGTCTGAGCTGAGCCCTGGCCCTCGCAGAGCAGGGTCAACGCAGAACGAAATTGAGTTGGTCTATTTACCAGCAGCTCCTGCGGCTCAGAAGTAAGAGCCAGCTGCTGCAGTTCCTGAGGAGCTGGATTCGAACCCCAGGCTGAGCTTGCAACGTGAAGGTCAGGTGGTGATGTTCCGGGACTCTGCAATGGCCCTTCACTGATGGCCAATGTGCGTGAGTTAAGTTTCCCTTATGAACTGGCAACTTTAATTGCATTTCCTCTTCTGCACTGCTTGTAGTTTGGGATTCATTTGGAAGTTGCGTCTTCCATAGGTAGATAAGTTTGTGTTTTGTCCTTGTACTGAGACGGACCTTGCAGCTTCAGGATTTCTGCTCTCCTAATTGAAGGGGACATGTTTGATCCAGACATAATTTCTAATAAATTATTCTAAGCAGCTCGTGCCAGGGAGGAGGGCATCAAAACATGAAGGGTTGATAAACCTTCATTATAAAGTGGACCAATATTGAATGAAAAACTGCAGCATAATTGTAAACGTTACTGTTCCTGCACAGCCAAAAGTATGTAGACAACCAGATTTGTTGTTCTTAATCCAAACCAAACAGCTGCATCCAGTTTCTGCACCCCAAAAGCCTCCAAAAAAGCTTTCCTTTGAATTTTAGCCACTTTTAGCATTCGCTTGCGTTCAATCACCTTGTAGAGACAGTGTTTTACTACCCCTGACAAAAATGTAGGAATCCTCGCACAAATTACGTGACACCAAGAAAAATGTTTAATAGCTGAAAAGAATAGCTTTGTGAAGCATACCTCAAACAATATATTTGAGTGTTAGACCTTTTCTTCAGGAAAAACATACCAACTCAATGGCAGAGCAAGGATCCGATTAAACATTCACTCTCCCATTATCAATGGTCATTGTGCCTCGATACCCTAGAGAAATCGTATGGTCCACATTTTAAAAAATCGATCCATGACAAGGCTCCATCCTGCAAAGCTGATCTGTCAATCATTATTCGAGAACGCTTTTCTGAAGTCCATAGTTCAAAGACTTCTGGTCATCATAAAATCCTGAATAGGAGTAACAAAGTACTAACTGCAATTGTCTTTTAGTTGATGATTCCACAATTATTAGAACTTAAGAGTAATTTACTTTGTTTGAGGGAACAAAACAAAGCGGTCGGTGTCATACATTAATTACTACTAAGTAGAAAAGTCCAAAAGGACCACAAAATGTCCTCAGAGCCCCTCCATGACTTCCACTGTTGAGTAGAACCTCCTTTAAGAGCCAGAAAGCAGGATTCTGCTGCAAAAAAACCACGGCCTTGCATGCTTATTGCAAGTGAAATCTTCCTATTCCCAATTTCATGCTCCCAAACTTAATCAAGACGAGCACTATGGTTGTTTAACATCCAGATGATGCTCCATAGTCAATCATCCTGTCAGCAGAGTGAGGAGATACCCTAAGGCAGAACTGTGTACGATACAAACTCAGAAAGCAGATCCAGTAGAAACGGAAGCCCAAATAGTTACCTCTCTTAGCAATAGCAGTTCTGTTTTTCCTCATTCGAAATGGAAAACTTCATTTTTTCAGAATGTCATACTGTCGGTCTTGAGGTTATCGGCAGAAACGAGCTTAACCCTCATTTCCAAGACGTCTATCAATGTTGGACAGCCTGGTTGGGGTGATGCATCTGTATTTAATCTAATCAGATACCCATTTATAAGCTTCCATTCCACCCCAGGACTCCCTTGGCCTAAAAGCGTGAGGTATCCATTCCGTCAGCACATGAGTGCGAGCTCCATCCGATTAATTACAGTGTTCACCTGAGGGAAACTGCATCGGACCACAACCAATGAACGGATCGAAGCCTCCCATCCAAGCAGAGGGGAGCAGATGGAGGTTACGCAGGTGTTTGGCTCCTAATGTGGGGCGAGAGGGTTGTTAAGGTGTTAAGAGAGTTGAGTTGATCTGGGCGTAATTTCTTCCTTCTGTCTCTGCCTGTAGCTATAGCCATTAATCAGGTCGTTCCCATAAGCATAAAAGAACTGATTATCTAACCGAAAAAACTGCGCAATCAGCTGGGCTAAGCACATTAGCGTGCATACGTGCTCGCTGCTTTTTTTTTCTTGGAAATTCGGAGTTTAGCTCTTGCTAAATGAGTTTCTAATGACGAGCACATTCAGGAAAACTGCGACGGCTGAAACCAGCGCATGAGGGGGGAAAAAAACCCGGAGAAAATGCTTAATGGGCTGCATTTGATAAACAGAGAATAAATGGTGTTTTTAATGCCACCGGAGGTGTTTGCTCTTTCCCCCTCTCTCTGCTTTCCTTCATCTTTTCTTTCATCTATCTTCCATGATCTCTGTTCATTCGGAGAGGCTCAGGCAGCCTCTCACAGGATGCGCCGGTCCTCAGTGGGTAATGACCAAAACACAATAAGAGACCTCAGAGGGACTCGGAGATGACGAGGGAGGAGATAAGGTGCTTAAGATAATTCATATTTTCCTCAATCCGGGGCAGATTAATGGCTCGAGCTTTAGCTTGGGTTCTCTAGAATATTACATTAGCGATACGCTGCTCACCTAGCCACTCGGCGTGCTGCGGAGAGGCCGCCTCGGGCTGTGTTTCTCTCTGACAGCTCAAAAGCCGCCTGACACCGAGCATTCAGAGGGAGGAAAATTATAAGATCGAATATTGATTCATGAGATGAGCGATACTGCTAAAGTAAACAGCAATTTACAACAGCTGAGACATGGCCTCTGGCAGCCAATAAAGCGGCTCTGAAGGTAAACAGACTCT
This sequence comes from Ancistrus triradiatus, assembly GCA_025084515.1. NCBI lineage: Eukaryota > Metazoa > Chordata > Actinopteri > Siluriformes > Loricariidae > Ancistrus > Ancistrus triradiatus. Next base: position 11,559 of record JAJAGP010004933.1, on the reverse strand, counting down.
GCGGCTGATTGAATGGCCAGTGCGCATTTTCACTCGCCTCATAGATTTTTACAGACGGAGCGTTCAGTGAAGCCGAGAGTCCGCTTTCTCACTGATCAAAGAGGTCATTTGGTGGTGAAGGTGTTTTTGCAGACCTTCAACAAGCACGATCCACGTGCATCAACCGGCTGAATCTCGCTGCTCTCGCGACCTTTTGAAGGTAAATCGGACCATTTTGCACCTGACACCGGCTACAGAGGGTTCAGCTGTAAAATACCTCCCACACCACACAGTGGAATTACACAGCACCTTAGTCTGTTGATATTAAATGCTGGTATTGATCTGCTGTTGGCAGCACGATGGGCAGCACTGTCGCCTCACAGCGAAAAGGTCCTGGGTTCAATCCCCAGGTGCAGCGGTCCTTTCGGTGTGGAGTCTGCATGGTTTACTCCGGTTTCCTCCCACAGTTCAAAGATATGCGTGTTAGGTTAATTGGTGTCTCTAAATTGCCACTAGAGTGTGAGTGCCCTAGGATGGAGTGGCGCCCTGTCTAGGCAGTGGCTCTCTCACGCGACCCTGTAAATGATTAAGCGGGTAAGAGAATGAATGATTTGCTGTTAACCTGTAGAGGCCTGTTTTTACTTTGTCTTTATATAAACCATTAATAGCTCCTGGGGCTTGGCAGGCAGCATGGTGGCAATGTGGTAATAGGACTGTAGCCTAGTGGTTAAGGTACTGGACTCTGGACCAGAAAGTCAAGGGTTCAAATCCCACCGCTGCGAAGGTGCCACTGTTGGGTCCGTGAGCAAGACCCTTAACCCACAATTGCTTGGATTGTAAGACTGTATCAATTGTAAGTCGCTCTGGATAAGGGAATCTGCTAAATGCTGCCTCCCAGCTCCTTATATCCCCAGTTCGATTCCGCTTGTGTAGCTTGCATATCCTCCCTGTGTTAGTGTGGGTCTTCTCCGCATGATCAGACGTTGTGTTGCTGTCTTCTGCCTCCCATGGGGTTGCCGATGTCTCATGTGATCCCTCTTGTCAGTGTTTCCTACCAGTTCTCCTCTTTCTAGCTATAGCTAATGCTGCCGGGGTCTCATGCTACACATGGCATCAGTGATTGTTAATAGACACTGTGCTCTTAATCAATAACTAATTACATTTTCTGTTTTCTCTCCAGTTCCAGCCCCACACATGATGTTCATCTGCTGCAGCTCCAGTCAAGCTGCTTCCGTCATCAGCTCCAGCCCCACCATACCCGGGCCACTTAATGCTGATGTGCATACTTCACATTTTATTTGAACTTTGACTCCATGACTTTAGTTTCGCTCTTAGATTTATCATCTACGCCGTCCAAGGAGGTCGGGTCCCTTTTTGAGTCTTGGTCCTCCCAAGGTTTCTTCCTATAACACCCAGGGAGTTTTTCCTTTCCACTGTCGCCCTAGGCTTGCTCAATTTGGGATTGGATGTAGTTATTAGGATAATCTAAACTTGTAAAGTTGCTTTGAGACAATGCTCCATTGTAAAAAGCGCTATATAAATAGATCTGACTTGACTCCGCGTACATTTAAAGACATGCTTTACTTTAATTGGTTACTTTAAATTGGTCAGTGTCGGTGGGGGGCCAACGTCAAGTGCGGTGACACACTGGTTAGAATGTACTCTGGTTAGCGCACTGACCCTGCACTGATGTGGGAGAGAGAGAGAGCGCTCGTGTGGCTTGCTAAGAGCTAGCTGCTGGAAACAGCACTTTCTAAGAACTTGGGTTCGAATCCTGGGCTGAGCTTGCAATGTCAAGGCCTTGTGGTGTGATTACAGGGCACTACAGGGTCCCTTGAATCCAGGAATACCTGGAACGTTTCAGAGACTCAGTGGCAATTCATTAGCCACGAGCAGGATCAGGCGCCACTATTGGCTATGCTTGATGGAGGGTCATCCAAGTTGGATTCACTGCACCACTGAACATTAAAAGAGGGACTGTTTGGTGCTGGTGGGGCAAATCGTCCAGTGGTGTAATGAACTACCACCCTATTCCTAGTATATGCTTGCCTGGGCCCTGTGAGATTCAGGATAGGGTCCAAACCCTACAGTGACCCTGACCAGGATAAAAGTTAAATAATGGAGAGAAGAACCATGAGGGGCAATGAACACATGGGATTGTTTAGTCAACACTAGTCTTCTACTATTTCTTTTTCAACATTTCCCACTGAATTAACCCCTCCACCCTGGACCTGGAGGCTCAATATTTGCCCATCTGTATATGAATGAACAATCAATAAGAATGTGAGAGAGCATCACCAGCTTGTGCTGTGTATGGAGATCAAGGACCGCAGCTGTAACCTTCACTCTTCCAGCTTTCAACCAAACAGGCTCTGTGTGGGAAAAGCACCGATTTCACAGCTGTCACTGCTAGGCATCACAATGCTGAAATCTTTAAACTAGCCAAGGTGAAGCAAGCAAGGAACGGGAATCATCAGCCTTATGGACACCTGCTTCATGACAGTTTGTTTGTCCCATGAATATCACACATGGTTCAAGCATAAAATACACTGGCGGCTAGGATTGGAAAATCAGGTCCCAATAGGGAGTCTCAGCATCACCATCCCTGGAAAGGCTGTACTTACAAGGACATTCCAGCATCTGTCAAAATGTACCTCTGACCTTGAGCCCTCTGCGCTGATGGACCACAAGCACCAACGCATGGCCATGCATAAAAATGAAGTCCTGTCATCCTTTAAAAAAAAAGTTTGCTGCAGCTGAACAGAACATTCCTCAACAGAACCACACGTCAACCAATCAGAGAGGAGAGGTCGTTCATTCAAAGTGAGACGAGTGTGCCACTGTAGGGGTACATGGAAATTTGCCTCACCTTTACTGTTATGCTACCTGAGCCATGAACTTGTTGGGAAAGGGTTCAGACAAAAACACCCACAGTTAAACACCCCCCACTCAACCCCTTGTAGTTATAGAAGGAAATTTTGAGGTAATTAAAGGAAACTCTCTAAATACTATACTATACTATACTAAATACTATCTCTCAGATACTATTCAAAACTAATAATGTGCTCGATTTGGAAATTTTTTTTTTCTTTTCATTTTTCTGGTCTGATTGATTGGAAAAAAAAAAAATCATGGTATATTATAAAAATTCAATGGATCTGATTGCTTGAAAATTGTTGGGGGCATATTTTAATTGGTTGAAAAATTGAGGGCTCTGATTAGTTGATCATTTTCCCGGTCCAATCTGATTAGTCTAAAAAAACCAAGCCATCTGATTGGTTGAAAACCTTCAGTCTCCTCTGATTGGTCTAAATCTTCCCAGGTCAATTTCAGAAGCAGAACACTCGATTTTTTTTGATCAACCAGAAAATTTGGGAAAAAATTCGGACCAAACAGATAGCTCTATTTTTTTTTCGACCAATCAGAAAATTTCAGGAAAAAATGCTGACCAATCAGAACGCTTGCTTTTTTGACCAATCGGAAAATTCAGGAAAAAATTCCGACCAATCAGAACGTTTGCTTTTTTGACCAATCAGAAAATTCAGGACTTGGTGGGTCTGATTAGTCTAAAGGTTCAGAATCTGAACCTTGATTTTTCGACCAATTTGACGCTTTAGTTCGAAACAGAAACAGAGATTCATTGTTGACACTGTTTGTGTTGATTTTTTTGTATCTCTGTCATTCCTAAGGAGTGACGCTTTAAAGACAAGACAATATATTTAATTTACCACCTGGACATCAATTGTTGTGGCTCACAAGCAGCTATGGGTTCCATATTTCCGAATAAATCTCATATTTTTGTACGAAATAGAGCCAAGAGAAATGGAAGAGCGTGAAAAATCCCCAAGCAGTGGGAATATATTAATTACACTTACTAAGAAGCAACATTCAAGAAAGCTCAGTCTTCTAGAGTCTTGCTTCAAAATCCTTCGAGTTAGACTAACTGGCCATCACACACTCTTTTAGAGATCAGATTCATGGTGATGAATATTTCTTTTCAAGTAATTCAGATTTTTTTTCTACTGGGGCTTTGACAGTCCCTGAGCTGGAGCAGAGGGACTTCTCTGTGGCCCCAGATAGCTAAACAGGTCAGCCTATTAGCCATAATTAGTTCAAATGGTAGCCCCTTTTGAATAATGGATGAGAATGGAAGCCAGTCAAATGATGCAGTTTTCCAGCTTTCAGATTTTAAAGATACAGAGGCCATCTAGTCTTGGATCTGGGCTATCTCTTGCCAGTTAAAAATCAGTTCTTCCTAAAAGCAGAAGCGCTGCACACAAGGCACACAAGCGTCAAGTCTTGTTGAGTTTTCCTCATGTGGCCATATTTGTGATTGGATTGGAGTATAATTAGCAGGCTAGGTTCAGGTCACAGAAGGCAGGGTAATAATAAAATCATAAGCAGCAATAGATTCTACATGCGGTTAGCTAGCATGGGTGCAGTTGGGGGGGGGGGGCCACAAGCAAGGCTTTACCCAGTCACTGTAATCAAACAGGACGGGCTGTTATTGCTGCGTCCTAATGCATTAATGCGAGCTGCTGTTCTCCCTGTAAACAAAGCTAATCCATATAATTACCTGGCCTGCCAGGCTCACGATCTCTTTCCATTACGGCCCATCTGCGTTTGAGAGAGAGCTGGAGAGGAAGAGATGAGCACAGCTGCGTTCTGCTTGGCATCATTCAAAAGAAAATAAAAAAAGACAGAAAATGGTGGAGGGTTGTTATTGATGTACCAAGCCTAATTGTGGTGGGTTGTGTTTTTTTTAAGCATGTCTGCTCCCTCAGTTCCGGTGCTTATTTCCTCTAATTGGCCTCATTTGACTCATTTATTTGCACATTTCAGCGATACCAAGCTTGTCCATACAGCCACAGTTTGAGACTACAATCAAAATGGCCTCTTGAGTAATTCCAGAGTGTGATCCTCGCCGCTCTGGGCCAGGCTTACATATGAGGTTGATGCAGTTGGAATTAGGTGGAACTGATCCGAGACCAGCCAGTGAATACAGGTTCAACGGATCTCAGTGCTGCAAGGGCTTGATTAAATTGCTCCCCACTCTGCTTTTACTAAATCAGATTTCAGGGACAACCACCCTCCCTGTCTTTCTTCTCCCTCCCTGCCTTGTTTGTTGAGGCGTGGTAGACCTAGCAGTGGGAGACTGTGCGGCAGCAGAAGATAGAATGAGGCCGCTTAGACATAGCAGATGACTTAGAAATATTACACACAGAGAAGGGTCTCCATCATCTAAATAACTGTTATTCAATAAAATTAATACATTGCGTAATCTATAAACTAAGATAATGGCAAGTGAGAGCCATGTTCCTCAGCAGGGGTCTGAAGTACTAAAGATCATGAAAATCGACACTCCATCTAATTAGTTCAGTTATATTTTCAGGCATGCTCACTGCCAAGAGGTCCATGAAATCAATCACATAGCCATATAATCTCCAAGTCAAACACTGGCACAAACCAGAGGATGGAGGTTCCCACAAGGAGAAGGGGGAAAAAAAACTGATTAGGAAATTCATGGATTGGTTTTCCATAAATATCAAACATTAGCTTGGAGCATTCTGAGAGATGAACTGCAAATGTTGGAGGAGGAGGAATACCAATCTGAGATCATTTTTAAGGGTTAGCCCAATTGACTTCATTTTAAAGCATACACAACATTACTGGGTGACAGCTTGAGTGTTGAGTCCAAGATGGTAGCCCACCACTGAGTTTTAGGAAAGGATTACAAAACTCATTTAAGAAGGAAATCCAGAGTGTGGTAAAAGATGGTGGTCAATCCCAGTCAGCGGTGTCTAAACATTTGTGCAAGTATAAACTAACTGGGAAGGTTATAAAAGTATGGATGCACGGAATATTTGGCAACCCCAAATATTTGGTCGACAATGGCAAAACAAAATGGAAATAGTGGGATCTTTGGTTTAGCACAATAAGCTAGTAACTGGTCACTTGACTAAAACTACCAGAAGGCAAAGAATTAATATGTGAAATTCATAAAATGTACCTTTACATAATTACATACATATTTAACACCTGTGACACAGAACAACAGGTGCAAAGTAATTTAAAAAGTCTTCCACATTCTGTAATTAATTATTTATGTTTAAACAATTGTTTTTTCAGTAAGGAAAAAAAATGTCTCGCTTGAAAAGCAGGACAAAAATACATTTACAGTGGGACTGTGGTAGCCTAGTGGTTAAGGTACTGGACTCTGGCCCAGAAGGTCCAGGGTTCAAATCCCACCTCTGCCAAGCTGCCACTGTTGGGTCCTTGAGCAAGACCCTTAACCCACAATTGCTTGGATTGTAAGACTGTACCAATTGTAAGTCGCTCTGGATAAGGGTGTCTGCTAAATGCTGTACATGTAAATGTAAATTTACGCTATTTAATTTAGGCAGTGGTGACAAGAGGCAAAATTAATGAAACACCTGCGAAAAAATCGGATTCGGCCTATTGTTTCAATTTGCTTGGTTACAAATTTTAATTTCTGTGCATCCCTAGTGTCAAGATCGAAAATCTAGAGCAGTGTGCCTTGAAAATGACAGAAAATGCAAAACAAAATGGGTGAAAACAGGAGTAAATATGTAAGACGGAACTGGAAGAAATACAAGATCACAGCGGGCTAAAGCGAGCCAATCATGGTGTGTGGAAGAAACTGATGTTCAGCAATGAATCACAAATTTGAATTGGCCAAAGAGAAGATGCTGGAATTTTCGTCTGGTGCCATTCTAACCAAACATACAAAGACAACAGCCTTAAGAAAACAATCACATTTCCCCACTCATGACATAGGTGTTGTATTTCTGGTAAAGGACCATGGCATGCACAGGTACACTGAAATCTAACACTTTTCTGATTAAACCATTAGAAACTAGGTTTGATGAAGTCATTTTTTTCAGAATGTTACTACATCTTGCCACAGAGGAGTGTTAAACCTTTTGTTTCAGGAAGGAATAACAACTCAATGACATGGTCAGCAACCAGTCCGGATCTCAACCAGACTTAAAATTTAAATGTGTCCATGACAAGGCCTCACTGTGCAAAGCTGATCCACTGTTGGAGAAAGTTGCAACTAGTTTGATGCAGGATATTGTTTTTTGTTTGTAAAGCCCATGCCTCAAAGAATTTAGGAAATCATAAAAGCCAGAAGTCATAATTGTGTTCTACTTCTGGTTTCCATAAACATAAAAACAGCTCCATAAACAGTTTTATGTTCTAGATACAGAAAGATTCGTGACCATAAAGACAAATACAATCAATTTAAAGAAAACTGTTTATCATAAACTTTGACTTGAGACACAGTCAAAATGTGTTCATGGTTCACAGTTGTTAAAAAAGGTGAAATGACTGGCTGACTAAATACTGTTAGTTTACAAATTTGTCCTGAATTATTATGACTAAACACCTTCAATAAAGTGGCAGCACTAAAGGTTCTGCAGAGAAACCTGGTCAAAATTGTAAAATAAGGTGTAGTATGAAAGACTGCAATAATGAAACAGTAACAATTTAAGCTTTAACACGATATATAGGCAATGTTTATATGTGATGTTAAAATCCTGTAGCTTGACAATCCAAATACAATATTAAATGATTCATTTTTTGTAGTTACAGTACAAATCAAATTAAACACATTTAATATTTACAGTCCTGTGCTGAATAAAAATTGAAAGGTTTCATCAAAATCCCATAAGATGCAAGTTTTAATACAACTGAAAGTCAAGTCAAGTCAAGTCAGATCTATTTATATAGCGCTTTTTACAATGGAGCATTGTCTCAAAGCAACTTTACAAGTTTAGATTATCTCCTAATAACTATGTCCAATCCCAAATTGAGCAAGCCTAGGGCGACAGTGGCAAGGAAAAGCATACTGAGGAAATACAAAACTGAGACATCTACCAGATTTCTGTTCAATTAAAGTGGGCTGCAAACAAATAAAATAAAAGTTTTATAATAAAACACTATTGATTCTAAAACTCCTTTATTTAATGTATTCAGATGTAAATTTTCAATATCAACCAATTATTCAGAAAGAGGTGTTTAGAGCCCCATAATCATTGTTCCACGTGTCTATCTTGTCCGTTAGGCTTACTATAATAATAAATGAGATGGTTTCACCTTAAGAGGACTATCTGCACCAGAAGAGCAACATGGGTAAAGAACAATTGTCATCCATCCTGCATCTGGAAAACAAACTGCACTCCAAAATTCATAGAAAATACTTAAAAAATGAGGATTCCATTTTTTAACCATTCCTTTAAACAAGCTTAAACAACCTTTGTTGAAACTCTTCCATGGAAAAGTCCCAATAGGCCATTTGCACAAACTGCTTCCGGATTTCACTCAGCCGGCTCGCTGGCTTCCTGCAAACCAGGAAGTTAGTCATTATGACCTGTCGGCAGTTACCGTGCGCTCTACAACTGAGTAGGACGGCTTTTTACACAAGGTCTTTACAAGACCTCCCACACTTCCCAGTTAATGACTTTCACCAGATTGTCAGAGCTACAACAGGGCTGAGAAACACTGGCTTAGATCATCTGCAAACCAGTTACCAGCAAAAGTGGACACTTCACATAATGCTTCATTGTAAAAACGCTATATAAATAAATCTGACATGACTTCATTATACCTACAGTACCTTGTGTAGAAGCGTATGTCTGCCTCAGAAGATGCAAATCTCCTCAAACAGAAGTGTTGTCTCAACGATAAATCTCCTTTCTGAGACCATAACTCCATCTCTACACACAGCTCATGAGCCTACTAGGACGAGGGCTGTGGGACTGGGAATGACGCAGTAATCGTGATCGGCCAGCAAATTTGCTTCTACTGGCTCCTCATCACCCAGAGGTTCATCAGATGGCCTTTTTCCTCCTCTGCCAAACGCTTCGGTTCTGGGACACAGTAGATGTTCCACAGTAATAAAACAGGAACAGGTAGCTTGCGAAGTCTCCGGTGTCCGTCATTATTTAGTGGCTCGATGAGATCCTCTTGAAGGAAATGTTGCTAGGTTTTCGGCTGGACTTGGCTCTACAAGTCAAGTCAAGTCAGATCTATTTATATAGCGCTTTTTACAATGGAGCATTGTCTCAAAGCAACTTTACAAGTTTAGATTATCTCCTAATAAACTACGTCCAATCCCAAATTGGAGCAAGCCTAGGGCGACAGTGGCAAGGAAAAAACTCCCTAGTTCTAGGAAGAAACCTTGGGAGGACCAAGACTCAAAAAGGGACCCAACCTCCTTGGGCCGGCATAGATGATAAATCTAAGAGCGAACTAAAGTCATGGAGTCAAAGTTCGAATAGAATCTACACTCAGTCTCTCAAAGCAGAGGACCTGAAGAGTGCCTGTCAGCTCTCATTGTTGGATCCTTGGTTTTACTGCTGGCTATACAGATGTAACAATAATTGGAAAGTGGTCACGTCTGCAAAGGTCAGCCCAGACCATCCATGACTCGATGAGCAGCTTGGGTTTGCACATGATTAAGTGTATTGCTGATACTTTCAGGATAATACTGTGGGACTGACGAGCCAACCTACATTACTGCACAACCCCAGTGTGTTATAAATCCTACCAGCCAGCATGATGGGAAAAGTCATAAAAAGTAGGGATTCACATTTATGGTGTTTTTGAAAGAAGAGGCTTAACGTTCGTTTTGATTTGGCACCAATGGACTTTTTTATTTTACAGCTGCGTCAGAAAGAGTGGCTATGGCCTTAAACTTAAGAACAATAGAGACGAGGAACAGACTGTCCGGAGAGCTTCAGCCAGACTGTGCCTCTGCACAGGGGTTACCTGTGCTGCCTTTGTTCACGTTTACCTCACACAAAAAGGTCATTGTAAATTCTTAGGAAAATAAAATTAAGTAAGAAGGGAACAATGTTAATCAAACAGAACTAGTAACCTTGGACGTGAATTGTATTTTAAGAATCTTGATGATGAGTGTGAGACAATGGTATACCCAGCATTACCAGAATATTAACATTAAGGTAATGGCCTATTCTCTTTTAGATGATAACAGTGTGAAAATTATGATGTAAGGTAAGGACGACGGGTGTACACACATTAGTGTGTTCCACATGTAACGATTCGAGGACACTAAAAGAAACAGTATTTACTAAGAACAGGATTGATCAACTGCAAATAATGAGAATGAAAATGGTTTCGATTCTCAAGAAAACGTGACAAACAATGCTGGTCAAATAATGTTAATTAAACATAAAAAATATTACCAATTGAAACAACAGTGAAAAAATTACTGGAACCAGTTAGAGCTGTAAGAACATTGTTTCGCACCAAACAGTTTGAGGGACTCATTTGGGAGGAACTACCCGAAGAGGAGCTTCCCCAAGAACTACATTTGTTGCCATTTTTGGTTAGCATTCACACCACCAGCAGGAAGCTCCTGTGAGGACAAATTGATGTAACCTGATTTGTTGTGATTTTCTGAACCATCGATGAACTTCGTAAGTATTTCTGTGTTACTGCAAGTGTACATTTACATTTACAACATTATCCAGAGCGACTTACAATTGGTACAGTCTTACAATCCAAGCAATTGTGGGTTAAGGGTCTTGCTCAACAGTGGCAGCTTGGCAGAGATGGGATTTGAACCCTGGACTCCTGGGTTCTGGTCCAGAGTCCAGTACCTTACCCGCTAGGCTACCACAGTCCCACACTCGTCTTAGCAGGAGACTTTTAAACAACACGTGCCAATGACCTGGTAATAATATGGAGATAATATGGTATCCAATCGCTGTCTTTATTTCAGGGTGATATGAATACTCACTGCCATTGAAGGTCATGGAGCAGGAGACTTTCCATTCCCAAAACGTCTGAACATCGAGGGGAAACACACACAAACACTTAACTACAGTCTTACTCATTCCAAAATCTTCTTTATATCACATGTCGAGTTCGTTTGAGCTTTAAACTAGCTGACAACATGAACACATACCAGCAGCACACAACAACATTACCTGGTACAACACCAAATGAGCTAATATCGCTAGCCTGCTAATCGCTATTAGCATCTCATTTTAACACATATTGGCCAAGCAGTACAAAAAAACTACAAACATAGAGTTATTTACCTTCCGTAGATTACAAAATGTTCATCACCTGTTGGCAAAGCTCTTCATGCACATAAGTCCACTTAAGCAGCTTTAACAACTTTCAGTTTTTGAGTTTTTCCCAAAAAGTTCTATTTTGGTTTCATCTGAGCACATGATATTCTCCCAATCCTGTTCTGGATCGTCCATATGCTCTCTGGCAAACTTCAGACAGGCCTGGACATGTACTGGCTTAAGCAGGGGGACACGCCTGGCACTGCAGGATCTGAGTCCCTCTCAGCGTAGTGTGTTACTGATGGTAGCCTTGTTACGTTGGTCCCAGCTCTCTGCAGGTCATTCATCAGGTCCCTCCGTGTAGTTCTGGGATTTTTGCTCACCGTTCTCATGATCATTTTGACCCCACGGGATGAGATCCTGCGTGGAGCCTCAGATTGAGGGAGATTATCAATGATTTTGTATGTCCACCAACCTGCTTGCCTATTGTAGATTCACTCTTCCCAGCCTGGTG
>JAJAGP010004932.1:0-40614 GCA_025084515.1 Ancistrus triradiatus | reverse complement strand
ATTTGGATGGAGGAGTGAGGTCGCAGGCGGGACGCAGGTGGCGGTCCGAGCCACAGTAGCAGCATAGGCCTTGCTCGAAGCGACGCCGGCGTTCCTCCGTGGGAAGGTGGGCACGAGCGAGTTCCATGGGCTCGGGTGGAGGCGAGGACTCGCGAGGCGGGGTTGAAGCGAGCCGAGGAGTGGAGTTGGAGCGTGGAGCGAGGAGCTGATCCAGCCGGATAGCGAGGGTGATGAGCTCCTCCAGCGACAGATTCAGATCCCTCCCGGCCAGTTCTCTGCGGAGATCAGCACGTAGTCCCTGATGGAAAGCGGAGAGGAGGGCGGGCGTGTTCCACCCGCTCTGGGCCGCCAGGGTGCAGAAGTGCAGAGCGTAGTCGGCAGCAGAACGGCGGCCTTGCCGTAGAGTAAGGAGCACCTCCCCTGTGGAACGCCCCTCCCGGGGATGCTGGAAGACGGCACGAAAGGCCGTCAAAAAGCGGTTGCACACCTTGGCCTCTTTGGCCTGCTGTGCCCAGACGGCCGTGGCCCAATCGAGGGCTCGCCCGGTGAGGAGGGACACGATCAGGGTGATACGGGCCGTGTCGGATTCTGGAGGTGAGCTGGCGAAGTATAACTGGCACTGGAGAATGAAGCCCTCGCAGCGCTCTGGATTGCCGTCATACTTCTCAGGCAAGGCAATGCGGTAAGCCGCTGAAGGTGGGCGAGGAGGGCTGGAGGGAAGCGGAACTGCAGCGGGGGAGTCCGCAGCAGGAGGAGGCGTTTGCTGAGACACCCGTTGGCTTAGCTCAGTGATGGAGGGGACCAGCGCGTTGAACGAGCGTTGGTTCTCTGCGAGGGCAGAGACTGCTTGAAACACCTCCTGCATCTGAGCGCGGAGTTCGGCGAGTTGGTCAGCCGTGGAAGCGGTGGGGGAGGAAACCGCGGCCGCTGCCTCCATGTCTATCGGCTACACGAACTGTAACGCCGTGGAGAGTGAGGAGGCAAACGCAGGCCGTTGAGAGGTAAGGCAGGCTTTATTGACAGCTTATTAGAGCAACGCAGAAGGCAGGAGTAGAGAGCTAGGTGACTAGAATTTGAAACCATGTCGTGTAGCGAGTGACTGTGGGTGCGTGGTGTTGATATATGGTGAGGGAGGAAGTCCGGAATGCGAAACAGGTGCAGGTGATCAGTAGGATGGCGAGGCGGAGCGAGGCAAGGTACGAGCGGGTGGAGCGGCGCTGGAAGCGGGCGTGACAAAATCTTTATTTATTTATTTATTTTTGTTTTAGCAGAAGGCCACAACATAACAAAATGTGAAAAAAGTGAAAGGGTCTGAAGACTTTCCGAATGCATTCAATATAATAAAATTTAGTTTTTCACAATTAATTTATTACATGAAAATGTGTATGTCACCCTTCTTCACTGACATTCATTGTGAGGTGAAAACTATAAACAAAGAACACAAATACACATTGCATCCTGTACAGCTTGCACATGAATAAAGATGACTATTTAGCACTGTAAGTAACAGTTATCCTAGCCGCTAACATTATCAGCCTGTATTGTTGTAAATAAACCGTATTTATCCATAACGATTCAATAACAATTCTAATAAAGTCTATAAATACATTAACTCATAATTTTAAGCCTGGAGTAGCTCCTAAACTCCTTATATATACTGCAGACAAGCGCGGGTCTGGAGTTCCAGATCGATTCAGTGGTACAAATTCTGGATATACATGTACACTTAATATCAACAAAGTCAACAAGTCAATCAACAAAAAGGTCTAGGGTTCAAATCCCACCACTGCCAAGCCGCCACTGTTGGATCTTTGAGCAATACACTTAACCCACAATTAGTTGAGTTGTAAGATTGGTAAATGCTGCATCTCAATGTTACTGCAGATGATGAGGTGGAAATGGTCACAGCGTTCACTGATGAGTAAAATACATTTATATTATATTTAATTATGCATAGTAAAAATCAAGCCGTCATGAATTCAGAATAAGCTGGCTGGTCACAACTTGCACTAGAGGTAACAAGACATAAAATAATTTTAAGTAACACTAATATCGTCCTTATTCAAGTAGGATAACATGAGGTCAATGTATTATTTTAATCCCGTATTTACATTTGTTGAAACTGGTTTTAACATTTTAACTCATTTGTTATCTCCTCTACTCACATCTCAGAATATGACAATACTTCTTCTTTGATTAAATTGCATTTTTTAAACGCACTTTTGAAAAAAAATACTTACCTAGATAAATGTGCTGTACAGAAACCTTCCTTAATTTCACTGCTGCAATATTATGTTGTTTTCCACCACCAGCACTATGTGTAGGACAATGTGAAATGATTCCAAATGGATTAATAAAGCTTCAGGTGCATGCTTCACATTGTTTACTCAAAAAGTCTTCCTCATTCAAAATGAACAGGACAGAACCTGTCAGTGACCCAGTGGTAAGCCATTTTATTGGAATTTATTATTTTCTAATATTATTATAAGTAGTAACACATTAGAGAAGTATCTAATACTTGCTCTTTTGTCTAGTCTTCCCTATTACCGTGTCTAATTGCCCGGTAGGTGCACTGGTATAAATAGGGGTATGGTACTATGTCAGTCATGTGGTATGAGTCGTACTGTGTGCGGATTTGTGAGGCTGATTTACCTTCTCCCTGTGTTGCCATAAATCTGCGCCTCCCTCCGCTGTCTGTTGACAGTTTTTGGACCAAACGTGACAGAATACCCTATCAAACATAAACGGAGTCAGTCAATCGTTGGTGCTGCGTGGGGCATGAGACGCTTCAGACAATAAATGCCCCAAATCCAGTGGTTGTTGGACTGGGCAGCTGCTGCACTCAGTGGGGACAGCCATCAGACTCATTGGGTCCACCTTCACATTCAGCTGTAGAGCACACCACAGAGCTGCCATGACAAGGGATCCAGATGCACACTCTCTAGGGGCGGAGAGGAGAACCAGCAAGCCAGTCAACTGGGCAACATTGTGTCCATTTTGGGAGGATAGGACTGAAAGGTCACCCCCTAGGAATGGGTCTTTCTAGAGGTGGTACTGGGCAGTGAGTATGGGTTATGCCGATTCAAACGAAAGAAAAAGACAAAGCGGCAGCAGACCAGCATAAGTTCTGGACTTCCCATGGCTGGTGCAGGTCTGTGATTCCACTGGTCAACCACTGTGTGTGACTTACTGCTGTAAATCAACCTTGAGTTTGAAAAAGGCACAACAGGTATCAGCTGCTTGACATCCAAAATACATTGTGTGAAAGTGCACAATATGCAACCTGGGCGGTGTTCAAACACCATACTACTGTATATAGCCTACCTTACTTAATGAAGCTACTGTATATGGGATACTGTAGTGCACTGGTATTGACTAACAGCCAAGACACTGCAGTGTTTCCCATAAACTGATATATTTAATATCAATATGTACCATAATATTAACATGTTTTTACTATTTAAGAACTGTAAAATCATTTAACTGTAAAGCTGCATGCAGTGCATTGATTCAGTTTGGCTCTCTATATGTCCTCTGTCCTCTGAAGTGTGCAGAAGCTGTGAGAAATGAGCACATTTAACCCTGCTGCCTCTGCTGCAACGACACGGGTTTGTTTTCGTTCCCCTTTTCTCTGGTGTGCTACGCTGCAAAGACACAATACTCATTACTCTACTTGTTTCTCCTCCTGTGGTGTGTCAGCTTTCTGTCACAAATTGAAACTATTTCTCAAACAGAACCTTATCATCACCTGTCCTGCAATCCATTGTACGTAATTCACCTGAGTGGTAACACCTGCTCTTCACCATTATCTCCATGCTTATAAAGAACGCAACACCAACCAAATGTTGCTTAGCTTTCAGTCTGCTCGTGCTGACGCCGCACATGGGATGTCCATCGTTTGCTGTAATGACATTGTGTACTCAATACCTGACATGTTATCCTGGTCAGGGTTGTGGGGAAGGGTCTGGAGCCTAACCTGAAATTCTTTAGGTGCGGGCAGCGCTACACCTGGATAGAGTGCCAGTCCATCACAGTTCTGTAACGACACCACCTGAACTAAAAGCATATTATTACAGGTAAGTTAGAATTAGTGTTAAAATTGGCAAATCGTTTTGTCATGAACAAGTTTTTTTTTGTTGTTGTTGTTGTTTTCATTAGAATTTTTTTTAATGCAAATAATGTTCTCTCTACACTGGCAATATTTTTGTGCTGGATTTAAACCCTTTCTGGCCTGTTGCAGCAAGTAATTAGAATAAATCATATATGAAGTTTTCTCTATATCTCAGTAAGTGTTCAACGGAAACTGCTATTTTCTTAAGGACTTACTTAATTACAAAATATTAGCTTTCCCAGATATTCTACAACTCTGTGGACTAGCATGAAAGTTGTTTGTTTGAAATCAGCTATAGATTATCCTAAGAGGGCACCCCTGGTCAGCTTTAGCTGTCTTAGACCCTGGTCCCAGATCCAGAATATGTCCTGTCAGGCCTATGTAGCCTAACAGAAATTATGTGACATAAAGACTGCTCAGAGCTACATGTCAGATATGCTGTGTCAGTCAAACAGAAACCATACACGAGATGAATAATGAAATAAGTAAGATAAATAAGAAATAAAACATTTTTTGGCAACATGACAAGGTGCTGAGGGTAATAGCACAGGCTTTCACTTTAGGGATTGCTCACAGCAGGCAGCAACAACCAGCAAGGCAGTCCATTACCTTCATTGAGACCGGGGAGAAATGTCAGCAGTTCCCAAGGCAAGGGAAGGGGGATCCCTTTCAACAGCAAAAGACTGGCAGCTTAAGGTTGATCTTGGGAGGCAGCTCACAGTCCCAGACACCATTGCAGCAACCACACTCAGCCCTAATATGACCCTGGTGGCAGAAACAAAAAGGCAAGTGGCCTTGCAGTCTGCTTGACAGTCCCCTCTCTCCATATCTCCAGTTTCTAACAGTATATTGTAATTGCAGAGATAAGGTTAACTTATGTCGATTGTTGGTGACTGTGTGAATGTGTGGTTAATTAACTTTCCAAGTAACTTACCTGTAGTTATTGGTGATTGTTCAGCACTCACAAATCAGACTGTTTTCACCGAAATGTTTGTTTCTTTATACAATTACTGATGCTTTTTAGCAAAGTATATTTTATTTCCACAATTGAAGTTCCAGCACAAAATGACATATTGATGCTTCCCTTTCACGTAAGTCAGCATTGATATATAGACATAGAAATACAGTGGTGCTTGAAAGTTTGTGAACCCTTTAGAATTTTCTATATTTCTGCATAAATATGATCTAAAACATCATGAGAGTTTCACTCAAGTCCTAAAAGTAGATAAAGAGAACTCAGTTAAACAAATGAGACACAAATATTATACTTGGTCTTTATTTATTGAGGAAAATGGTCCCAATATTACAATATTAGTGGAGTGGCAAAAGTATTGTGAACATTTGCTTTCAGTATCTGGTGTGACCCCCCTGTGCAAGCAATAACTGCAACTTAAACGTTTCCTGTAAACTGTTGTTGATCAGTCCTGCACACCGGCTTGGAGGAGAAGTTTAGTCCATTCCTCCATTACAGAACAGGCTTCAGCTCTGGGGTGTTTGGTGGGGTTTCCTCACATTAACTGCTCGATTCAGGTCCTTCCACAACATTTTGACTGGATTAAGGTCAGGACTTTGACTTGGTCATTCCAAAACATGAACTTTATTCTTCTTTAACCATTCTTTGGTAGAACGACTTGTGTGCTTAGGGTTGTTGTCTTGCTACATGACCCACCTTCTCTTGAGATTCAGTTCATGGACAGATGTCCTGGCATTTTCCTTTAGAATTCTCTGATAGAATTCAGAATTCATTGTTTTATCAATGATGGCAAGCCGTCCTGGCCCAGATGCAGCAAAACAGGCCCAAACCATGATACTACCACCACCATGTTTCACAGATGGGATAAGGTTCTTATGCTGGAATGCGGTGTTTTCCTTTTTCTAAACATAACGCTTTTCTTTTAAATTTAGAGATGGTTGTGTAACCTTTTCCAGCCTGGTGAGCATCAACAACTCTTTTTCTGAGGTCCTCAGAAATCTCCTTTGTTTGTGCCATGATACACTTCCACAAACAGGTGTTGTGAAGAGCAGACCTTGATAGATCCCTGTTCTGTGCCCACTCACACCTGGTTATCATCCCACTGATGGAAAACACCTGACTCTAATTTCACCTTCAAATTAACTGTCAATCCTAGAGGTTCAGATACTTTTGCCACTCACTAATATGTAATATCAGATCATTTTTTTCAATAAATAAATTTCCAAGTATAATATTTTTGTCTAATTTGTTTAACTGGGTTCTCTTTATCTACTTTTAGGACTTGTGTGAAAATCTGATGACCTTTTAGGTCATATTTATGCAGAAATATAGAAAATTCTAAAGAGTTCACAAACTTTCAAGCACCACTGTATGTTTAATATATGAACAAATGATGGGAACACTGATGGATCCTAACATTAGCCAAAGCTAATGAGTGGAATATGTTTATAAATTTTTTACATTAGTACATTGGGGGGGTTGGGGGATTGACATTTGAGTATAGCAGAATATTGAGGGGGATGTGGTCCAATACGTATTGTGATTACGGCCTTGAATTAATTGTAGGACAATGAGTACATCCCAGTGCTCTGTGACATGACTTCATCAGATTCCTGGAGATTCCTGAACTCCTGATATAATTAACATCTAATAGATCACCTGGAATTTCCTCTCGATTTAGTTGCAGTAAGACCAATAAAGTCTTCACCCTGGTAAACAGTGAAGTGAAGCCTGAATATTTAGGAGATTATTACTATCAAGAGTACACTTGACATGAGCACTTCATTTTGACATAATATTAGTGTATATGATTAGTGTGTATGTAATGCTACACCTACACCTAACTGAATCCCTAATATCAGTAACTTAAAGCAAATCTTTTGGTTGTTTGGAGTTTTCCCAAATAGGAACCTGGGATAACTACTTAAAATTGGCTGGGACAGGCTATCCACATATAAGTCATGACCAGACACAGCAGAGTGGAAGGATGCATGGTGTCTCTGGATTTTGTGGAGGACAGAAACTTGCTGCCCCTGACACAGAGGGAGTAACTCTTTGCCTGGCGTTGGTAGTTGTGCTAGACTCGACAGTGGAGGCAGCATGCACTGGCGATTGAGGGTGCCTGTTTTTCATTGTTCTCCCCTTTATCTTGCAAATCAGCCATCTAAATGTTTTCAGGTCCTGGATAGCTGAGAAATAAAGTGTTATTGACCTATTGAGTTTCTTTAATCAAAACACAAAGACTGAATTTAACCTAAATAATTATGTAAACAAAATGTGTCTGCATGTTAGTTACTGAAATAAAATAAGCTCCAATGATTTTTGATTCAATAAGATTTTATTTTGCAAACACACAGCAAAGCATATTAAGATCATGAATTGTCTTCAGAACTGATCACATGATATTCAGCAGTTAATCAGTAACACAATCTTGGCAGCAGAAATGCTAACACAAAACACAGACTGATAGAGAATCTGTGAGTACAGTATGCAGTATAACACACTCTCATCACTGGGTACACTGTTGAGTGTTTATGCTGACAGTAACTGGTGTTTGAGAGGCCTTACTGGCCTCACAGCTCACTGTCTGTGCTCTCTGCCACTGGTTCTCATTGAGGGTGACAGTGCTGCTCCAGCTGTACAGACCATCCTTGTGCAGCACAGCAGGACTTGTACTCACTTCTGAGCTCCAGCTGTTCCCATCCACTTTCCAGCTAAGCTTCCAGTCTTAGGGGAAACCCTTGTTGGCCACACACATTATATACTTCCCCTCGCTTTCATCTTCCTCACTGAGGAGTGAGCACTGTTAGGACCGGCCGACGATCAGCTGCACACAGAGACATGAAAGCATTTTAATTAGCCTGAAAAAGTCAGTTTCAGTTCTCTCAATAATTTTGAGATTCTTTCACTTCACTTTTTACTAATTTACTGTTCATCAAGCAGAGCGAGGGAAATAACCCAGTAAACAGAACTGAAGATTTAGAAAAACAAATAAACAGTTTACCTTATTGTGTTCAACCTCTTATATATTAAACATTTATATTTAAATAAATTATATATATATATATATATAACAAACAGAACACTATTTTTGCATAATAAATTGATTGACATTTATATAGATTTATTATAAAATAACTAATAAAGTGTGAATATATTATTCTTGCATGAACTATTCTGGCATGGTAGGTTTGATGTTCTTTTTAAAGAAACACAAAAGAAGTGTAATTTATTTTAATCACATTATCTGTTTCAATTATTTATTAAATAACTGACCAGTATTATTAATGTCAGTGAGCATATTATTACCAAGTATTCTTAATGTCATCTTTAAATCATGTTATTTTAAATATGAATGTCCTCAATTTATTTTATGCTTGTATTTTTGTACTGTAATGAAACTTGTTACTGATATCTACATTGTAAGAGGGAAAAGGCAACTTACTTCCAACAGAGAGTCGTGTGCCTCCACTGAAAGTTCTCCACAATGATACAAACGCATCCAATGGTCATACAAAATCCTCCTACATTAACTCTGCACCCACTTTCTTCATTATAGTCCATTGCAAATTATGTTCTAATTAATGGTTTATTGCTATTTTATGGGCTTAGATTCTATACATTCTATTCACTGTCCACTTTATATAATCTATCTCTCCATCTCTCCCCTCCTTCTCTCTCTCTCTCTCTCTCTCTCTCGTCTCCTCTCTTCTCTCCTCTCTCTTCTCTTCTCTCTCTCTAAATATATATATATATATATATATATACATAGATATATAGATAGATAGATAAATATCTATATAACTTTTTTTGCCAGTAGTTTATCATTCAGTTTCAAATATCTGGTGATAATACATGAAAACGTTATATTTACTGTAGTGTGGTAATCTAATAGTGTTATCTTAAAATAGTTGAGTTAATGGTTCTCCACAAATGTTAGTTCTAAAAATTAAAACCATATATCTGTATGAACTTTTATCTTAACTGCAAAAATTGTTCTGATGGACCCTGCACCGATATCTATTTAGTGATGAAAAGAAATGTACTTACTTCCAACAGAGAGTCGAGTTCCTCCACCAAAAGTGTTCCACAGTGATACAAAGCCATTCAGTGGCCGTACAAAAACATCCTACACAAAAGCTGCACCCATTTACTCAGAGAAACTTGTTTCAGTTACAGTGGATGATTTAATTTCCGCTTTATATCATCCTTATATGTAACAACAGCTTCCAGTGTCCTATTTATTATACATTTTTTGTCTCTTTTAGCAACATTGTATTTCTGTTTTATGTTGGGCAAACAATATTTCTTTATCAAATCCTCTGTTGGCCAAATAAGAATAAATGTTAATATTTTAACACATAGTTAAATTAATGTGTGCTGATGTCATTTACACCACTGTAGTTTAACAAAAATCTGGCATGTGTTACACTTCATTTACTTGACACATTTTTTATTTAGAGTTATTTTTTCATATTGGATACTTGGCTCTTCATAAACTGCACTTACTTCAAATTCTGTGTTTTTGACAGTAAGATCAGGGCTGTGCAAATAAAAGATCATGTAAATAGCAGTAAGGGAGAGGTCAGCTTAACCCTTTATGTTTGTGTCTATTTTGAAATGTGTTGAATTATTATAGGATTCAAACTAACAAACAGGTGACAGTACATGACAGTGAGAAGAAAGTGCAAAGTGAGATAAATTGATCACTGTATGCTACAACTTTTGATTAAATAGTAAGTCAGGTGTTAAACATTACTCAGTAACTAGTAAGAGTTTCTGATCCCAGAGGAAACTGTAACGCTGCTGATGGGAGAGATACTTTGCATGATCACAGCCACTTGCTTTTAAAAGCTTTATAGCTGATGAGTAGAGAGTCGTTTCAGAGCCACTGACACACAACCCAGTCATGATACCTCTGATTGTACTGCTGGGGACAGTGGGGCTCCTTACTCAGGGTAAGGGTATTTTCTAACACAATTTATGCTTACAATAACACATTTTATTTTTTAAAATAAAACAATGTATTAAAGGGAGATTCTGGAAAAACACAGTACTGGTACAAATGTTAATTTTATATGTGAACATTGTATAGTCTTCACATGTGCATTTTGTGTGCTTTATTTTCCAGTGTCTCTGCAGGAGGATCAATCTCCTGAGTCTCTGACTGTAGCAGAAGGAGGGTCTGTCACTATTAACTGTGTTGGAAGCAGTGGAATTGGTAAAGACATGAGCTGGTATCTGCTAAAGCCTGGAGTAGCTCCTAAACTCCTTATATATACTGCTGACCAGCGCGAGTCTGGAGTTCCAGATCGATTCAGTGGTTCATATTCTGGATATACATTTACACTTAATATCAACAAAGTCAAAGCAGAAGATGCAGGAGAGTACTACTGTATGGGGCTATATGGTGGGCCAGTGTTCACCCAGTGAAAATGCGTCGTACAAAAACCTTCCTCATTCAGATTGCACATAGGATGCACTGCTGCACCTCGTTGTTACTGCAGGTGCTGAGGTGGAAAATGGTCACAGCCTTCACTGACGAGTAAAATACATTCACATTATAAGCATTTATTTATACATTGTAAAAATTAAGCCGTCACAAATTCAGCTAAAGCTGGTTGGTCACGACTTGCAGTAGAGGTAACAAAATGTAAAATAATTTTAAATTTAAACACTAAAATCATCCCTTTTTCAAGTAAGATAACATGAAGTCAATGTATTATTTCAATCCCATATTTACATTTGTTGAAACTGGTTTTAACATTTTAAACTATTTGTTATATCCTCTAATCACATCTAAGAACATGACAATGCTTCTTCTTTAATTAATTTGCATTGTTGAAAAGAACTTTCTTCTTCCATTAAGAAGAAAAATACACATACCCAGCCATCACCATGTCTTGAGATGTCTTAAGACACATTATGAAGATGCCTTAATATTAAGAATTAATATTAAAAAATATTTATAAAATAAAAGTAAAATAAAAGTAGATTTGTATAAAAATAAATATTATGCATCCTACATCTTGAGACATCTTGAGACGTTCTTATAATCAAGACGTCTTAAGATGCGTGTCTATAGACATGTCTTAAAGACATGCCTTAATATACATACTACATTGATAATTTGCAGATAAATAATTCTATCTAGTGACCACTGCTTCTATCTAGTGACCAATTTCATTTTTCATTTTCCATTTTCATTTCAATTTTATGATAATGTTGTGTATTTAAATATCATTTTATACTTATGTCATCTTTCAAATACCTTACTGACATTTTGTATGCAGATGGCTTACACTGTTTTACATATAGTGTACAGTCTTCATAGCTAACTTGAAATGTGTTTATAAATACAATGAAAAAATAACTTGTAGATTTTGCGTGAAAAAATCTTGGTAGCAGTTTGCATTAGTACTTTAAATTTTACTGCTATAATAACTTGGCAGTATTAAATAAAATGTACTTACCATGAAATTTAACATTTAAAAATATCAGTGTTTCTGCTACAATATCAAAATTATTTCCGCACTGCTTCAGAACTTTATGAAATGTCTTGAAATCGCCAAATACAATGTAAAATACAGATCATGGCAGAGAGAGCTTCATGACTCCAGTGATGCTGAAAAAACAATCCTACAGGAAACACTGAATATTAACCAATTGGTATTTAATTATAATTAGTTTACAAGTTACATTTATGTAAATTAATTCAGTACATTTTTTTTATAGACAGTCATCAAATTAATAAGTAAATTGTTATGTTTTATGAAGCAAATAAGTAGACTTTATTAAATTAAAACAAAATAAAATAAATTAAGTTTGACATTTTCAGTTACTTAGTTTGTCTAGTTATATTACTAACAATAATTAAGTAAACGTTGCAATTTTCATGTGATAAATGTTACCAAATAAAAATCTCTATGCATTAAATTTTTTTTACCACAAATCACACAACTAAAATAAAATTAAACTTAAAATTAAGTCATGATCATACAGTGCATTCAGAAAGCCTTCAGACCCTTTGTAACACAGGCGGCGTTTATTAACGAAACTGATACACGCGAACGCGGGGACAGGTATACAAACAGAAGTGATAACACGAACGAAAGACGGAACGGAAGACGCGGACGAGCGGAGAGATGAGGCACGGTAAGAGAGCGGGAGCTAAAAGTAGAGTCGAGGTAGGAGACGATTGAAGGAACGGAGAGAGGATACGGCTGAGATAGAGACAAGGCACGATCGATGCAGAGAGATAGAAGACACGGTCGGAAAGGTAGAGAGACTTGGATGATAGGTGGAATAAGGAGAGAGCTTGTGACGTGGTAGGGACCACGAGACAGAGCGATGTGAATGTGACGGTGTATATAGTGGTGGTGGAAAAAACTAGAAAACAAGAGGCAGGTGCAAGTGGCTGGAGGAAGGAGGAGAGAGAAGGTGCTGGAATGTGGTGGAAAGCGCAAAGAATATGACAGGAGATGAAGGGAAGGTGATGGAACGCGGTAGAAGGTGCGTGAAGGTGGGCGTGGTGCACAGGGGTGCAGGTGCGGCGTGACACCCTTTCACTTTTTCACATTTTATGTTGCACCGCCATCATTCTGCATCCAATACCCCATAATGAAAAAGTGAAAACAGAATTTTATACATTTTTGCAAATGTATTACATTAATTAAATTCAGTTGACTGGACATGATTTATAAAGACACAGTCCTGTCTATATCAGGTCTCACAGCTAACAATGCATATCAGAGCAAAAACTCAGTCAACCCATGAAGAGGTAAGAACTGCCTCAGAGATCAGAGACGGGATTGTGTGAAACCACAGATCTACAGAAGGCTACAAAAAATCTGCTGTACTGAAAGTTCCCAAGTACACAGTGGCCTCCATAATTCTTAAATGGAAGCAGTTTGGAACAACCAGGACTTTTCCTAGAGCTGGCCACCCCACCAAACTAAGTAATCAGGGGAGAAGGGTGGTGGTAAGAGATGTGACCAAGAACCCAAATGGTCACTCTGGCTGAGCTCCAAAGATCCTGTGAGCAGATAGGAGGAAACTTCCAGAAGGTCCACCATCACTGCAGCACTCCACCAGACTGGGCTTTATGGCAGAGCAACCAGACAAAAGACTGGGCCGAAGGTCCACCTTCCAACAAAACAATGACCCTAAGCACAGAGCCAAGACAACACAGGAGTGTCTTAGGGACAACTCTGTGGATGTTCTTGAGTGGCCTGGCCAGAGCCCTGACTTGAACCCAATGGCTGTCCAACCTGACAGAGCTTGAGAGGATCCGCAGAGAAGAATGGCAGAAAATCCCAAAATCCAGGTGTCCAAACCTTGTGGCATCATACCCAAGAAGACTGCATGCTCAGAAAAAAGCAATAGTTTAGTTTTTCCTTTTCAATAAATTTGTAAAATTTCTCACTTTGTCATTATGGAGTATTGGGTGCAGAATGATGGGGAAAATCTGTATTTATTTATTTAGTTTTATTTTAGCACAAGGCCACAACATAACAAAATGTGAAAAAAGTGAAAGGGTCTGAAGACTTTCCGAATGCATTCAATATAATAAAATTTAGTTTTTCACAATTAATTTATTACATGAAAATATGTATACATTTAATTTTTTACTTAATAAATTCTAATTCTCACTGGATCCTAATCTATTTACAATGTAGACATTATGACAGTTAATTTATTATACTTTACTATATTATTATGCTCTCTTACAGAGTGTATTTATTTCAGACTATGCATGAAGGTATTGAGTGCTAGTGAGCATGAGTCATTGTAAGCTTGAACCTTAACTGTCACCCTTCTTCACTGACTTTCATTGTGAGGTGAAAACTATAAACAAAGAACACAAATACACATTGCATCCTGTAGAGCTTGCACATGAATAAAGATGACTATTTAGCACTGTAAGTAACAGTAACAGCTGCTAACATTATCAGCCTGTATTGTTGTAAATAAACCGTATTTATCCATAACAATTCAATAACAATTCTAATAAAGTCTGTAAATACATTAACTCATAATTTTTGAGTTTCCAGTGTTCTATTTTTTAAACGTTTCTTTATCTGTTTTGTTTACATTGTATTTCTGTTTTACGTTGGGCAAACAATATTTCTTTATCAAATCCTCTGTTGGCCAAATAAGAATAAATTTTAATATTTTAACACATAGTGAAATTAGTGTGTGCTGATGTCATTTACACCACTGTAATTTAACAAAGACAGTGGGTCTCCTTATTCAGGGTACACAATTTATGTTTACAATAACACATTTTATTTTTTACAATAAAACAATGTATTAAAGGTTTAGATTCTGGAAAAAACACAGTACTGGTACAAATGTAAATTTTTTATGTGGACATTTTGTGGTCTTATCATGTGCTTTTTGTGTTCTTTATTTTCCAGTGTCTCTGCAGGAGGATCAATCTCCTGAGTCTCTGACTGTAGCAGAAGGAGGGTCTGTCACTATTAACTGTGTTGCAAGCAGTGGAATTGGTTATCACAAGAGCTGGTATCTGCATAAGCCTGGAGTAGCTCCTAAGCTCCTTATATATACCGCGGACAAGCGCGGGTCTGGAGTTCCAGATCGATTCAGTGGTACAAATTCTGGATATACATTTACACTTAATATCAACAAAGTCAAAGCAGAAGATGCAGGAGAGTACTACTGTATGGAGGCATATAGTGGCGTAAGGTGGAGTTTCACCCAGTGAAAATGTGTTGTATAAAAACCTTCCTCATTCAGATTGCACAGAGGAGGAACATGCTGCAAAGACACAGTACTCATTACTCTATTTGTTACTCTATTTGCTTCTCTCCTGTGGTATGTCAGCTTTCTGCCACAAATTGAAACTATTTCTCAAACAGAACCTTATCATCACCTGTCCTGCAATCCATTGTACGTAATTCACCTGAGTGGTAACACCTGCTCTTCACCATTATGTACCACAGTATGTACGTCTGCAGAACTGTGTATCAGATAGGGTAGTTAGTAACATTGGCGCTCCACAGGGAACTGTCCTCTCTCCCTTCCTCTTTACCCTTTACACCACGGATTTCAGCTACTGCACTGAGACCTGTCACCTTCAGAAGTTTTCTGACGACTCAGCAATAGTAGGATGTATCAGCAAGGGTAATGAGGATGAGTATAGAACGATGGTGAAGGACTTTGTCGAATGGTGCGAGCTGAACCATCTGCAGCTAAATTTGACAAAGACAAAGGAACTGGTGGTAGACCTGAGGAGGAACAAGGCATCGGTGACCCCTATGTCCATCAAGGGGGTCAGTGTGGACATTTGTGGAGGATCACAAATATCTAGGTGTGCAACATTGACAATAAACTGGATTGGATCAAGAACACTAATATTTTGAGGTCCTTCAACATCTGTCGGACTATGCTCAGAATGTTTTAATGAGTCGTGGTGGCAAGTGCTATCCTCTATGCTGTTGGGTGCTGGGGCAGCAGGCTGAGGGTGGCAGACGCTAATAGACCTAACAAACTGATCCGTAAAGCTGGTGATGTTGTGGGTGTGGAGCTGGACTCGCTGACGGAAGTGTCGGAGTAGAGGATACTGTCTAAGCTGAAGATGATTATGACCAATGGCTCCCATCCACTACATGACACAGTCATGAGACAGAGGAGCACATTCAGTGAAAGACTCCTTCAGCCTAAATGCACCACTGAGCGCCACAGAAAGTCATTCCTACCTGTGGCAATCAATCTTTAATGGGCTATATTCATTTGATTTGATGTGCAATATTCATCCTATTTTGTGCAATAATCATATGTGCAATATCAATGAAGGTATTTATTAATTATCATGTCCATAATCATCATTCCGGTTAACTTATAATACAAGCAATTATCATCACTACCACAGCCACTTCAGAGTATCTGTGTGTATTTAATTTCACGTCAATTCTCGTGTGTATTTAAATTCATGTGTATGTGTATAACTATTTCTTGAATAACTTTTCTTCTTTATTAGAGTGTGTATTTTTTTATTTTTGTTATTTTTTTTTATTTATTTATTTTGTACTTTTATACATAAATGGGTGCATCTGTAACATCTGCAATTTCCCCCTGGGATCAATAAAGTATTTCTGATTCTGATTCTGATTTCTGATTATCTCCATGCTTATAAAGAACGCAACACCAACCAAATGTTGCTTAGCTTTCAGTCTGCTCGTGCTGACGCCGCACATGGGATGTCCATCGTTTGCTGTAATGACATTGTGTACTCAATACCTGACATGTTATCCTGGTCAGGGTTGTGGGGAAGGGTTTGGAGCCTAACCTGAAATTCTTTAGGTGCGGGCAGCGCTACACCTGGATAGAGTGCCAGTCCATCACAGTTCTGTAATGACACCACCTGAACTAAAAGCATATTATTACAGGTAAGTTAGAATTAGTGTTAAAATTTGAAAATCGTTTTTTTTGTTGTTGTTGTTGTTTTCATTAGAATATTTTTGTAATGCAAATAATGTTCTCTCTACACTGGCAAAATATATGTGCTGGATTTAAAGGACTTTTTTAAGGACTTGTACTCACTTCTGAGCTCCAGCTGTTCCCATCCACTTTCCAGCTAAGCTTCCAGTCTGAGGGGAAGCCCTTGTTGGCCAAACACATGACAGTAGCTTTCCCCTGCTTCAGCTCCTCACTGGAGGGAGTGAGCACTGTTAGAACGGGCCGAAGATCAGCTGCACATAGAGGCACGAAAGCTCAGAGATTATTTTGCATAAAGTGGTCATTCTGAGGTTCTTTCACTTCCCCTATTACATTCTCAGTGTTCATCAAGCTGAACTGAACAAGTTAACTGAGACAAAGTAACATTTTATCTTGTTCTTGAGCTTGTTATTTATTAATATAATAAGTAAATGTAACTGAAATAGTTTTTGCACATTTGAACACAATCTTAAATACTTGAATGCAATTGATAAATATGAGTTTGTAGCACAGAGCTAATAAAATATATTTTGGTAAAAAAATAAAAAAAATTATTAAACAATTATTAAACAAAATAAGCAACTAATTATAACATTTGAATAAATTATTTTTATGAATTTTAAAATGTATAAAAATAAATTTTGTCAGTGAAATAAATATAGATGATTATCAGCTCTACATCTCAAATCAGTTTCTTACTAATGGATCAACATGAATTTGTGCTTGACTTCAGTATGTGGTGTTTGAATATTTCAAGTCTTTAGTATTTGAATTCAATGTGCTTATCTAACAATTATATTGAAAACATTTTGGAATAAAATGATAACAAACCTTACTACAATTGAACTATTTAACAATTGAACAAATCAATTAATAGACTGTTTTTTTAATATTCCTTTTAAGAAACTGATCTGGAAACCTCACTTGAAATCATTCACTTTTACTCAGTATCTATTTATTATTTTCATATTTCAGGTAAATGCGTTAAAGAGAAGCAAACCTATAGTGTGAATGAGATAATGTCTCTATCTACTACTTATTTATATTAGTTTAATGTTAAGGCCATAAAAAGTCTATAACTACTGCAAGCATTTGAAACAGTTACACAGATTTCAACAGTATAGTACAGATACAATTACAGTATTTGGTTTCCACATTGATTGTAGTTCCTCCAGCAGACGTCCACCACAGAACCTGTACAAAATCCTCCTGCACTAAAGCTGCACTCGATTATTCTAAGACTTACATTCTATATCTGATTTTATTAATATCCCTGTGATTAATTTATTCACATTTCATTAAAATGTTCTAATTTTCTTTTATAACAATTTATGTACTTGAAGTCATTTCTTCCCTCCCAATGCCCTGTACTAAATAAATATCTTCTGACCATTTAACATTGTATTTACACCTGTGAATGTGAAAATTTAGCCGCAAATATTTGTTTAAATCGTACCTAAAGTTTAAATTGTACCTACAGTGGACCTTCATAAAAATAATTACATACATTTTTAATAAAGTAATTTATATCATATGTTAAAACCCAAGAGTTGTTGAGTAGTGCCATTGTAGTGGAGAGAACCAGTCTATGGTAAGGCAGAGATGGCTGCTGCCTTACACTCTGTACTGCCTGTTATACCTGGCTCCCTGCAATCCTGAACTGGATTAAGTGAGTATGGTAAGTGAGTGAGTGAATCATTTTCATATACATACAGTGAGCACTGATTTTCCCTTTTCTGGCAAAACACACTATTCATGCGTAATGTTTATTAATTGAACAATAAACTAAGGAGGCAACTATGGTAAAATTATAAAACCGCAATTTAATACCGTACCTCAAGTATCAGAATTAAAGGTAAACTATTAGAGGATATATTATAAAATGAGAAAAGTGGATATTAAATATGTTTACAGTAAAGAATACCAACACAACACAAAACATTTTTAATATATTGATTGTGCATGTGTCATGAAAACCCAACATTTTGAGGCAATAATACAATTTGGACATTCTTATTCAAACATATTACACTCTTTTAAAATCTAAGGTTTCATGTTTAGTTTTTGTCATCATAGTTGTGAGTTAAAAGTAAAATGTATTGTCTGTTACATACAGTACGTGTAATAGGTCATATTTCACTTTTAAATAAAATAAACATGTTAAGAGAACCTTGTATTCTGTTGGGCCTTGTACTGATGTCTTTACTGCTAAAGAGAATTTTACTTACTTCCAACCCCACTCAGCAGCTGTACAAAAACCTCCCGCACTAAAGCTCCATTAGTTATGCATTTTACAAGTGTTTTGCATGATCACAAGTCCACACAGTTTAAGAGCTCATTGATGAACAGTAAGCTCAATTCCTTTCACAGCCACAACACAGTCATGATATCAGTGGTGATTCTGCTGCTGGGGACAGCTGGGTTTCTTGCTCAAGGTGATGACATTTTTATAACAATATTATATTTCTCTTAGTGAAGCCTCAAAGTTCATAACATGTTGCATATTTAATTTGCTATTATTTTTCCAGTGTCTCTGCAGGAGGATCAATCTCCTGAGTCTCTGACTGTAGCAGAAGGAGGGTCTGTCACTATTAACTGTGTTGCAAGCAGTGGAATTGGTGATGACATGAGCTGGTATCTGCTGAAGCCTGGAGTAGCTCCTAAACTCCTTATATATACTACAGACAAGCGTGGGTCTGGAGTTCCAGATCGATTCAGTGGTACATATTCTGGATATACATTTACACTTAAAATCAACAAAGTCAAAGCAGAAGATGCAGGAGAGTACTACTGTATGGGGGCATATGATGGGCCAGTGTTCACCCAGTGAAAATGCGTCGTACAAAAACCTTCCTCATTCAGATTGCACAGAGGATGCACTGCTGCATCTCAGCGCTGCAGCAATGGTCAAAGGATTCACTATGGAGAAAAATACAGTTATTGTCACAAATGTTTGAGGAAAAACATTTAATTATACATAGTAAATATCAATCACAAATTTCATGACTTCAGCTTCAACTCTTTAGTCACATTTTGCAATAGAGGTAACAAAACTGTTAAATAATAAGATAAATGAAGATTTTTGTGCATGCTTTATCTAATTTAATAACACTAACATCATCTTCATTCAAGTAAGATATAAAGTGTAAACTGATATTTTTAAGCCCTTGTTTATATTTGTCTTCACTGTAAATATAAACTATTTCTAAACTCCTCTAATCACATCTCAGAATATGATTATGCATCTTTTTTAATTAATTAAAAAAGCAACATGTTCTTAAAAAAGCTAAACCCTTTCAAAAAGGAATCTTAGAGAATTTTGCTAAAATGTATTATACATAAAGTGACGTTTATTCCTGACATTAGATCGTTTAAGTATAGAGGGAAAAAACATCAAAAAACTAAAAAGGAAAAATCCAGTGAAAAGTAAAAAAATCCAGGTAAATACTACAGGAAACATTCACTAGACACGAGCTATCTTTAATTCATTTGCTTCACTGTAGTATGTAATTTTGTTGGACAAGATTTTTAAATAATTTATGGACACCCCTTCTAATTATAGATCTCTGTTATTTCAGCCAAACTCACTACCGATAGGTTAATAAAATGGCTCTGGCTCTTACCACCAAACCACCAGAGCTGCAAAACCAATTTATTCAACTAAAAATTCAACAAAAAAAAATTCATACAAACATTTGCCTTAATGTTTAAAGTAATTTTAACATCTAATTTATCAAAATGTAGTTTTATCTTTAGCTCTGCATGTATCTGCATTCAGGAAGATAAGCTCAGAGTAATTGTTCCAAGTGAAAGCAGATTTTAAAGCCATCATGATTTTCATCACCACCTTCATCTGGACCCTCAGCACCTGCACACTGAGTAAGAAATACAGACATTTTTATGTGATTGTGTTTATTGCATCAAAAAGTACTTACGGTAAGTTATTACATTAAGCAGGAAATAAACAAATACCATTATTTAACATTAAAAGAAATCAGTGTTCTTTTGAGTTTATGATGTCTTAGTTATTCAAAACAAGACCTTGTTTAAGAATCTCTATTGATGTTGTCTCTCCATGTCTCTGTCCTCCACAGACTCTTTGGGGCAGGTTGTTTTGACTCAGTCTGGAGATCAGACAGTGCAGCCTAATCAAACAGTCACTGTAAACATGAACCAGCAATTAACTGTGTGAAGAAAGATACATCACAGTACTGTATGGCGTGTACTCAGATTCCTCAGCATGTACTCAGAATCTGATGTACTGGCATATCATCAGATTCCTGGAGATGTTCCTAAACTCCTGAAATATTTAACATCTGATAGAGTGTCTGGAGTTTCTTCTAGATTCAGTGGTAGTGAGAGTGGAGACTACAAAGACTTCACTCTGATTGGGCATGACAAAGGGAATAAGCAGTGGGTGTTCACACTGTGAAAAAGAGCAGTACGAAAACTTCCCTCAGTCACCCTCTGCCAGTCCCCACACACAGACAACTCACTCACCCACAGAGTTTTACTAATTTTACACATACATTGTTTATCTTAGAGTTTATTTCGAAACGACTTCACAATTACAGTTTATCATAGTCACATGTTTTTCAGGACTTTCAAGTCTTGTTTGTCTTCCATTTAACTAACTAACTTTTTGTTAGTTAAAAACAAGTGCAGCAGCTCATTAAACACATCTAAACCATAATTGTGACATAAACGTTTTATCTTAGTGTCATCTTATTAATATGACCAGAGGTTTTATTGATGGAAAACTACAGCATTAAATACAACACAAATGGGGACAAATGACTGATTTAGCTTCAGTTACATTTATAAAACTATTTAAGAGCCGAAGTACAGAAAAATAGATGTAATATACTATATTTCCATTAAATAAGGCAGTTACAGTTTGAGCATAATTTGAGCATAATATTATTATGGGATATAGCAATGCCAGCTATATAGTAGTTGCTATAATTTTTTAAATATACTTTAAGTGCATTTTTTGGGGGAAAAAACTATGTTGAGGTGTTATGAAAATAAATTAAGATGAAGTAAATTTTAGTTATTTGACTATATTGTGTGTCACCAAGGTGTGTTCATTTGATTTAAAATAGGTCCTTTAAATAATTTGGTATTTGTAGAAGCATAAAAGTATTATGGGGTATAGCAATGGCAAGTATAGTGTAGCTGTTATGATTTTTTAAATTTGTTTTAATTTCATTTTTTTGGAAAAAAATAAATATGTTAAGCTATTATCGAAATAACTGAAGCTGAAGTAAATTTTTAGTTATTCACTTCTGAAACGAGCACAGGACGGACGAGAGACATTCCAGTGCAATAGATGAGAATTTTATTAACCAAACATAAACACAGCGAACATAAATGGACTAAATAAGATAAACACAAAACCACAACGTAAACAACAGAGATATCTCTGGAAACAGAGTGAAGGTGAGTGATAAAACGCTCGGAGGAACCGCGGCAACACTCATGGTGACACAGAGCAAAACACGAGGAATAATCCAGCAAAACACGAGGACTAATCCAGGAAAGCATGAGGAAATGAAGTATTCTGTACGCTCCGAGCTGAACGTTTCAAATAACTGAGCTTATAAACTGTGTTCGACAGGTGTTGCCAATAACCAATCCTGAGCCTGTGACCTGTAAAGGGCTCCCGAAGAATTGTGGGTGATGTAATATGGCTTGCCCACAGCGGAGGTAAATGAGGGGGAAACCCGGAACCCCCCAGGAGTCCGAGACGGAGCAATCCTCAAAACTGCCTCTTGAACCTTCAAAGGACTCTGATGGTTTCTTCCTGGGTCGACATCTGTGGGGGTTCTGGTACATCCTGAGTTGCTGGGGAGCAGGGTTGCCATCTGGTTGCGGACCATCGGGCTGCTCATGATCAGGTTCACCATCAGATGCAACTGGAACTGTCTCTTGTTGTGACTAACTCTGGGATGGAAGCCGCCGTCGTGACTGACTCTGGAACAGAAGTCTTTTCCGCGACTGACTCTGGAACGAAAGTCGTTGTCACTGGTTCGGGGGCGAAAGTCGTCGTCACTGGCTCGGGGACGGACATCATTGAGACCAACTCTGGAGTGGAAGTCATCAGTTGTAAACGGAAGTCGTCATCACTGACTCTGGAATGGAGTACCCGACCCTGGAGTGAGCATTGCTTTCGTGACCGACTCTGCAGCGAGCATCACCTTGACAGACGGAAGTCTACATTTTGTATTAACTTTCCATCGATGCTTTAATCAAGCATTGCATTGGACCATCAGCTGCAGCTTACCATCGGCTGAACCATATCTTCACTCGGCACTCCACAACACCACTTGAAGCTTGAAGTACCTTTAATTTATTATTTAATTAATTGTATTAGCATGGCTTTTGCTGTGCTTGTTGCTCCTGTGCCGAGTGTGGCATGTTTAGCTATTCTTCCTCCGTCATTAGTTTAAATTTCATTTGTGATAGGTGTAGGCTTGTAGCTAGTCTGACAAAGAAGATTGTAGTTATAGTGGTGCGCATCCAGACATTAGAGAAGGCTAGCTATGCTCCTAGCTTAGCAGATCTGGATGCCACAGGTGAAGTTAGTGCCCCTGCCCCGCCCCGCCCCGCCCCATCATAGTGTACCTATGATGAAAATTACAGACCTCTCTCATCTTTCTAAGTAGGAGAACTTGCACAATCTATGGCTGACTAAATACTTTTTTGCCCCACTGTAGCTGCAGGCAGGAAGATCATTTACATGGCAGGTCATGCTTCAGTGCTCAGTAAGTGTTTATAGCTCAGGGATTTTTTCACTTCATGACAGAGTAACTGTTCCAAGTGATAACAGATCTGAAAGCCATCATGATTTTCATCACAACCTTCATCTGGACCCTCAGCACCTGCACACTGAGTAAGAAATACAGACATTCTTATTTAATGATTACAATATGATTGTGTTTATTGCATAAAACATTACTTGATAAATAAATATTTTGAGCAGGAAATAATGAACAAAAAACATTATTTAACAATTCAAAAACTCCAGTGTTAATTATATATTTTTTATGATGTCTCCCACTTCCTCATTCAATGGAAGACCTTGTTTAACAATCTCTATTGATGTTGTCTGTCCATGTCTCTGTCCTCCACAGACTCTTTGGGGCAGGTTGTTTTGACTCAGTCTGGAGATCAGACAGTGCAGCCTGGTCAAACAGTCACTATTCACTGTAAACATGAACCAGCAATGGACTGTGTGAAGACTAATACATCACAGTACTGTATGGCGTGGTATCATCAGATTCCTGGAGATGTTCATAAACTCCTGATATATTTCACATCTGATAGAGCATTTGGAGTTTCCTCTAGATTCAGTGGTAGTGAGAGTGGAGACCACAAAGACTTCACTCTGACTATCAGTGGAGTCCAGCCTGAAGATTCAGGACATTATTACTGTCAGAGTGGGCATTATAATGAGAATAAGCAGTTGGTGTTCACACTGTGAAAAACAGCCGTACAAAAACCTCCTTCAGTCACTCTCTGCTAGAGACCATGCACAAACAACAACCCACTTTTACACGTACTTGTACATGGTTACGCAATTTGATACCTATATTATTTGTTTTTGATTTTATTTAGAAATTACTTCACAATACCAGATAATCAATTAGTCCCTTTTTCAAATACTCAAAGACAGTTGAACTGAGGATGTATTTTGTTTTGCAGGACTTTAACAACATTAAATACAGCACACTGTGAGTGTTCACCCTGTGGAAAAACCTCTTTAGTCAGAGTTTACATATTGGTATGGTCACTTTAGATTCCCAGATGCTCATTATTAGATTTTTACTGTTTTGTGCTCCAATGTAACACTGGGCAATTTTGTGACTTTTCTCTTTGTTGAATATAAAAAGATGAGACATGCTTCTTGGATCCTGTTGGGGAAATGTGCATATTAATTTTTGAACATTTAGCATATAATCTGCTTGTTAAATAGGCAGTTTTGAATGTTCCATCTTAACTATGCCCCAAAGTTCACATAAAGAAAACGAGTTGAATTGAAGACTGATAGTTTGATGATAGATAGATGTTTATATATAAAAAAAAAAAATAAAAAAAAATCATATTGCATGGAGCTGTTTTTGAATAACTGCTAAATTTGACACTAATGGAATTGAGGCATTTTTTAAATATCTAATAAAATACACACAAATACATTAATACATTTAATATTTTATATTATATATATATATATATATATATATATATACACACAAATACATTTAATATTTAATATTTTATTTTCTATATTATATATATACATATATATAGAAAATAATATATTAAATATTAAATGTATTTGTGTGTATTTTATTAGATAATATATCTAATTTTATTATATATATATATTTTGACCAACGGTAGGTTAATGCAAGTGTTTTATACTTATCATTAGGCTCCGCTATGATACCAAACACTCCATAAACTATTCGGTTCATGATACATTTAACTTATGATGGATTTGTTGGAACATATCTACATCGTAAAACAGAGACCACCTGTATAATACAACTCCATTAATGCATATACTGCCTTATATAGTGTTTATCCTATGGGGGTCTGGAACGGATTACTTAAATTTACAAAATACATTTGCTCAGTATTCGTCATTTTCAGTTCTCGACAAGCCTTCTGGAACAAAGTAACAACGAGTCTTACACTGGAACAATAACAACAGTTTTACGGTAACAACAAGATGAGACTTTTTTGTGTGTCTCACATTTGATAGTTGCAGAATCACGGCTAACGAAGCATCATATTATCTAAGTCGATTGACGAGAATATTCATTCACAAATATTAACATGTATAATATTTTAGGCTAACTGCTGGGTATCAAGTCGGCATCCTCGGTTCAGAATAGACTCTTATTACTTTAT
Organism: Ancistrus triradiatus; assembly: GCA_025084515.1. Classification (NCBI taxonomy): domain Eukaryota; kingdom Metazoa; phylum Chordata; class Actinopteri; order Siluriformes; family Loricariidae; genus Ancistrus; species Ancistrus triradiatus. Next base: position 15,151 of record JAJAGP010004932.1, on the reverse strand, counting down.
AAGCAGTGATAATTGAGAATTGACTCCAAATCTTTGATGTCGATTCCAAGCAAAGAACGTACTTCGTTTATAGCTTTTGTCTTCACATTAAAGGTAATTTAGCAAACATTAGCTTTAGTAATTGGTTGTTTGATATGATTTTTTAATTCAAGATATCAGGCTTAGTGACTTGTTTATTTATTTCACATCACACCAGCATCAATGGCTATTCGTGACAGGAGCAATTTACACCAACCAATTTACCCAACCTGTGTCTTTGGAATGTAGAAGGAAATCGGAGAACCAGAGTAAACCCAGGCAGACACAGATAGGTCATACAAACTCCACACAGGCCGGAGTCTGACATTGGGATCGAACTGGGTACCTCTGAAGCTGTGATTTAAGTAATACATAATTCTGATATTGACTAGTCTTAATTAAGACATAGGTTTAGGAAAAACAACATTATCTGAACATCTGAATAGGCCACGTAAAATGTCAGAGCAGGATCAGCGGATGCTGAGGCACATATTGAGCAGAGGTTGTCAACTTTCTGCAGAGTCAGTCGCTACAGATCTCCAAACTTCATGTGGCCTTCAGATTAGCTCAACAACAGTGCATAGAGTGCTTCATGGCATGGGTTTCCATGGCTGAGTAGCTGCATCCAAGCCTTACATCACCAAGCACAATGCAAAGCGTCACATGCAGTGATGTAAAGCACACCGCTACTGGACTCTAGAGCAGTGGAGACGTGTTCTCTGAAGTGACGAATCATGCTTCTCCATCTGGCAATCTGATGGGCGCGCCTGGGTTTGGCGTTTGTCGGGAGAACGCTACTTGTCTGACTGCATTGTGCCAAGTGTAAAATTTGGTGGAGGGAGGATTATGGTGTTGGGTGTTTTTCTCAGCCCCTTAGTGCAAGTGAAAGGAACTCTTAATTCTTCAGCATACCAAGAGATTTTGGACAATTTCATGCTCCCAACTTTGTGGGAACGGTTTGGGGATGGCTCCTCTCTGTTCCAACATGACTAAGCACCAGTGCACAAAGCAAGGTCCATAGAGACATAGATGAGCGAGTTGGTGGTGTGGAAGAACTTGACTCCTAATCTCAACCCTATAGAACACCTTTGGGATGAATTAGAGGGGAGATTGCGAGCCAGGCCTTCTCATTCAACATCAGCATCTGACCTCACAAATGCGCTTCTGGAAGAATGGTAAAAAATTCACATAACCACACACCAACGCCTCGTGGAAATCCTTCCCAGAAGAGTTTAAACTGTTATAGCTGCAAAAGGTGGGTTGACGTCATATTAAGCACTATGGATTAAGAATGGTATGTCACTCAAGTTCATATGCGTATGAAGGCAGACGAGCGAATACTTTTGACAATATAGTGTAGTTCGCTGTGCATTGTTTTATGCTACGCTCTGAAGGAATAGCCAAATCATTTCATTCAAATCAGTTCATTTAATTATTAAATGTTACTAAATGCTATTGCCCAAAGTCCCTACATAACCTACAACAAAAATTGGGGACTTCAAATTGGGTAAGTTAGAATTGAGCAATTTTTCAGTTTCTCACATTTATGACCTTTGATTAATTTTGTCATCAATTAAAATTCAATATAAAGGATGATTATGATCTACTACATTTACCCTGACTGTTGGAGTTATTGGTATGTGTCGTTTAACATCCATAATATGTTCTGTGAAATCTCATATCATGCGATCTAGACATTGTACGAACATCACATTATATACTGCACTATATAGTATAAACTGTACTACAGCTGTCTGCAATTGTAGTGTAACAGTATTGACAACAATTAAGATACTGCAGTTTTTTTCCATATACAGTACTAATTTATTTAATATCAACATTGACCAACTGTCAGGAGCTGTGCTTAGGTTGTATGAATTGGTGTATTTCTGTCTCTTTCTCTGTGTGGGTCTGTCAAGTGAACCTGAGCATGTTGGACATCGCTGACACCACGTGTGCGTCTTCCCTGTCTTTGGAGTCTGCATGTGGAAGCATTAGTGTTGTGGTTCTTGCTTTGGATGCTTGTGCGTGTCGGTCGTTTTGCTCTGGCGTAGCTTATCCTGGCGTGCTATTGTGAATACTTCTGATGCTGTTGCTGACCTCTGCCCGTTCTGACCCTGATGATTCGGTTTTCTGTAGATTTTCCTATGCTGATTGTATATATATTTTTTGTATTCTTCAGGGTTGTGTGTGGTGATGCCTTTGTTGGCTGTTTTTCTCGTCTTCCCGTTTCTTCATTCTGGTGTTGTAACCCTATACTGGGACATAAGTACCAGTCCTTACAATGTGAGACTGTTTGATGTTTCAAGCTCAGTACATCTCTGAAGAGACAGAAGATTATTTAGGAGACAGAAGAATATAGGAGATAGATTAGTTTGTTTCTAGTAATGCAGTTTGGACACGCATCCACAGCGATGTTTCTGGCAATCTGTTTCCTGTATTTTTTATTTTTTTGCTTGTGTTGATCTAGTTGCTGCACTGGATTTAAGAGTTTACACCTGCTCCCTCAGAGCAGTTTGATATATGTCTCAAGGATGATTTGTTATCGACTGCAGATTTTTTCAGTGGGCCTGAAAAACACTGTGACGCTAAAATGGAGTAAGTTTTATCTGGCACTGGTGATTCAGGAGATTTTACCTAGCAGGTAGGAGTCTCCCTCTGGTATTTCTCAGTATGCCCAATCTCAGGGGTTGATGGAGCTTGATGTAGGACCCTGATTGATTCCTTTTTGTGTTTTTACTGGGTCTTTTTCTGGAGATTGGGTGAGACAGCTTGTTCAGATTTTGTGGGCTACTGTGCAGCTCAGTCATTCAGCACCGTAGGATTATTCGGACAGTTACAGTGGCAGTGATGTTGGAGTCAACTGTATGCCTGGGCATAATGTGTACTTGCAGAATAATGAGTTGTCTGATTTCATAAAAATTGCTGTGCACAAGTTACCAGTCAGTGGTGTTTCTGTGATTTTGGGGAATGACCGAGCAGGTAGCAAGTTATGCACTCTACCAGAGGTTGTGACAGATCCAGCTGTTACTAGTGACAACTAGTAGTTGCTGATGCCGTTTCCTGGGCATAGGCTTGGTGGTTGTGTGAACCCTTTTTGCTGGAGTTTACTTTTATGTGTGGGGTTGTTATGACCCATGTCATTTGAATTGTCGTTATTTTTGTCTGTTTCTTTGTGTGGGCATGTCACGCTGACATCATGTATGCATCTTCTGCGTGTTTTAGAGTCTGCATGTGGGAGTGTTAAATAGTGTTGTGCCTTGTGCTTCATGTCTGTTTACAACTCCTTTGGAAATTTGCTTTGAAAACTTGCTTTGATCCTCATTTGAAACGTTTGTTGGTTGAGTTTTGAGTGCCGACCACTGTCCATTCTGTCCCTGATTCTGACTCTGTTCTTTCCCAGATGCTGGTTGTATAAGTTTGTGTTCTCTTCTGAGTTATATTTGGTGATGAGTGTTGTTGGGTGTCTTGTCCCCTTCCCTTAACCTTTCCCCTACACTGGCAACACCTGCTGATCTTCATCTCAGTGCTTATAAACATAGTTTAGCAGTCAGTCTGCTCATGCTGATGCCTCCATGTGTTTAATACAACTTTCTGCACCAGAGGCTGCACTGCTGTCACGACAACCGTTGCACAACAGCAAATGTATGTGTCTGCTAATCCATATTAAGGTAATTCACCTACTTATCATATATTACCTTTGCCACATATATTTGCAGTTGTAGTAAAGTAGTTGTCATGACACAGGTTGCAGATCAGCAGAGTTTTTAATTGTGTGATCTCAGAAACAACTCCAGGGAGGCATGGACATCAGTGCATTATCCTACATTATGTTCCCAAAGTAAGATGATAAATATACAATATAAAAATATACAAATGGGTGACCTTATAAATAACAATCTCACAAAGTCGATGGATAAAAGCATCTGTCAAATAAAAAAAATCAGCCAGCTTTAAAAAGTCTGTAGGTTTTAATCCTGCACATTAAATGTAATTGTTGAGTTTTTTTCATCAGAGCTGTACAACAGAAAGTGTAAAACAATATTTAAAAATACAATAATCAAAAATAGATATTTAACATGTCTTTGGTTGGTCTAAAGTTTTAATGATTCTATCAAATATGACCATGCAAAGCCAATCTTTTCCTAAATATTTGAAATACAAACATTTTACAAAACAACAAACCTATGAGTTATGCCACATCTGTTTTTTTTAGCCCTTAACTACAATATATGTTTTTTGTTTAAACTAGTTGTAAGAGGTTACACCTGGGCTGCTAGTGGTCAGTGTTGACTCTTCGCGGCAGCATGAGCTCCCCCAGTATAGTGGGGCTTCCGCTAAGCTGATACTAGAGGCCAGTGTCGACTTAGTTATTTTGTGGGAGCCCCACATTCCAGCGCAACCACGTATGCACGGCTTGATCGCTGCGTGATTGCGCTGTAAGTGGCCTCACCTGTCAGTGGTGCTATTTAAGAGCACACTGGTACGGGTGCTCCCACAAAGGGGGCCACTCAAGTAGAGTGTAGAAGCTCAAGGTAACCGCCAGGGTCTAGTCACTAGGTCAGGGTAAGCTTCCCCTTCTTCCACAGCAGCCCTGTGCTGTTTGTCCTCCACGCTCATGGTTTCCGGTTTTCCGGTCACTCGGCATGAGCAATCTCTCTGGTGCGATGCTGCCTGTCCTGCTCTACCGAGCAAAGCTTGGTTTTGTAAGTGCCCGAATCCGACCTGCGCATGCACAGACCACTGTTTGTGCTCCGCGCTTTACTTTTGTCACTTTTTCTATATAATTTTGTTTCAGGATGCACTGCCCATCGGCGCGTGTCCTTGTATTGCCCGGGTTCCCGTCATTCTTTTATGACGGCGCGAAACCTTCTTTTGAGTCCGCATTAGGCGGGTCTTAATTCTGCCATTTAACCTCCTCTGCTCTTTCCCCCGGGTCCTAGTGTTGGGTGGGCTGCCAAGCTGTGATTACACTTGCCTATGACACTAGAGATTGGGGGTTCAAGTCCTGGGTCCTACATAAAGTGTGGGCCCATTAATTTATCCCATTTCGGTTCATTAATTTCATCTGGGGCTAACCGCACTTGGGTCCTAAATAAAATAAAATATATTTTATTTTCACGGTTCGCCATCCGTTTAAATATGATGAACCGTAACAGAAAGGTGCGGCCAGACCAGGACCCAGTGTTAGTTCCTGGGACTTCCATTAGGGAAGTCCCCACTTACCTAAAGCAGCGTCCCATCACACTACCCGGGTCTCGTTTAGCTCTGGGGGGACCATTAAACTGCAGGGGCTCGGGCGTAGCCCAGTTTTGTCAACCAGACCCCGTTGAACTGCCCAGTCCCTGTCACAGAAAGCGTCGGTACCTCGCCCAGTCCGAGCGTGTGTTGCTGGCTCCAACTGTTTACCAGGAACATGGGATTGACCCCGTTGAAGCTCCCAGCCCTCCCAAGTTGGAGGATTCCCATAACATCAGATCTCGTCGACCCTGGCCCCCCCGTGTGTTTAGTATTACACAGGGTAGCCGGCCCGTGGCCGAGTACGTTGAGGAATTCTGCTGTGCAGTCAGTGAGAGCGGTTTTGATGGATCGAGTTGCTCTGTCCACCCTTCTGATTCGCCCGACTTACCACTATAAGAGTGTAGAAGCTTGAGGTAACCGCCAGGGTCACGCTTGGCGTGAGCGATCTCTCTGGTCCGATGCTGCCTGTGCTGTTGGAGCACTGTGCACGCGTGCCCCCAGCGCACCTCAGGGCAGAGCTCGGTCCTGTATGTGCCAGAATTCGACCAGCGCTTTACTTTTGTCACTTTTTCTCTATATACTTTTATTCAGGACGTGCTGCCCATCGGTGCGTGTCCTTGTATTCCCCGGGTTCCCGTCATACTTTTATGATGCCGCGAAACCTTGTTTTGAGTCCGCATTAGGTGGCTCTTAATTCTGCTGTTTAACCTCCTCTGCTCTTTCCCCCAGGTCCTATTGCTGGGTGGTCTGGCAAGACTTGATTATGCTTGCCTACGACACTAGAGATCAGGGGTTTGAGTCCCAGATCTTGCACTAACTGTGGGCCCATTCATTTATCCCATTTTGGTTCATTAAATCCATCTGGAGCTAACCGCACTTGGGTCCTAAATAAAATAAAATAAAATGTAAAATAAATTTTATTTTCACGGTTCGCCGTCTGTTTAAAATATGTTTAAATATGCGGTTAAAATCAAACACTGTAAGACTTTTATCATCGCTTATCAAAACATGTGCCATACAGCGCAATAAACACTCATCCCCATTTTAAAACAAGGGATTTTCATGTTACATTGCTGTATTTATTACAATTTCTTGTTTCTTAAAAAATAAATAAGTGCAGATTTGCAACAGAAAACTTAGCTCAGTTCTGTGGCTTTTTTAGTAATGTTGCTTGGAAGTACAAAGCAGGAGTTCCTACATGGCCCAAACGTCTGTAGCACCTATAAAAAATGTACAGCTATCTTTAAAATTTGGTGTATGTACAGGCGCTCTCACTGAAATATATATATACAGTGGGGCAAAAAAGTATTTAGTCAGCCACTGATTGTGCAAGTTCTCTTACTTAGAAAGATGAGAAAGGTCTGTAATTTTCATCATAGGTACACTTCAACTATGAGAGACAAAATGAGAAAAAAAGGAAATCACATTGTAGGATTTTTAAAGAATTTAATTGTAAATCATGGCGGAAAATAAGTACTTGGTCACCCACAAACAAGCAAGATGTCTGGCTCTCACACCTGTAACTTTTTTAAAAAGCTCTTCTGTCCTCCACTCGTTACCTGTATTAATGGCACCTTTTTGACCTCGTTATCTGTATAAAAGACACCTGTCCACAGCCTCAAACAGTCAAGACTCCAAACTCAAAGAGCTGTTGAAGGACACCAGGAAGAAAATTGTAGACCTGCACCAGGCTGGGAAGAGTGAATCTACAATAGCCAAGCAGGTTGGTGTGAATAAATCAACTGTGGGAGCGATTGTAAGAAAATGGAAGACATACAAGACCATTGATAATCTCCCTCGATCTGGGGCCCCACGCAAGATCTCATCCCATGGGGTCAAAATGATCATGAGAACGATGAGCAAAAATCCCAGAACTACATGGAGGGACCTGATGAATGACCTGCAGAGAGCTGGGACCAACGTAACAAAGGCTACCATCAGTTAACACACTACGCGAGAGAGGGACTCAGATCTGCAGTACCGGGCGGTCCCCCTGCTTACAGCCAGTACATGTCCAGGCCCCGTCTGAAGTTTTTTTCAGAGAGCCGATGGATGATCCAAGGATGGATGATCCAGAAGAGTATTGGGAGAATATCATGTGGTCAGATGAATGAAACCAAAATAGAACGTTTTGGTAAAAAACTCAAACTCGTCGTGTTTGGAGGAAGAAGAATGCTGAGTTGCATCCCAAGAACACCCATACCTACTGTGAAGCATGAGGGTGGAAATAATCATGCCTTTAAGGCTTGTTTTTCTGCCAGAGGGGACAGGACGACTGATCCGTGTTAAGGGAAGAATGAATGGGGCCATGTATCGTGAGATTTTAAGCCAAAATCTCTTTCCATCAGTGAGAGCATTGAAGATGGAACATGGCTGGGTCTTCCAGCATGACACTGATCCCAAACACACCGCTCGGGCAACGAAGGAGTGGCTCCGTAAAAAGCATTTCAAGGTCCTGGAGTGGCCTAGCCATTCTCCAGACCTCAGCCCCATAGGAAATTTGTGGAAGGAGTGGAAAGTCTGTGTTGCCCCAAAACATCACTGCTCTAGAGGAGATCTGCATGGAGGAATGGGCCAAAATACCAGCTACAGTGTGTGCCAACCTGGTGAAGAGTTACAGGAAACGTTTGACCTCTGTCATTGCCAGCAAAGATTATTTTACACAGTATTGAGTTGAACTTTTGTTATTGACCAAATACTTATTGTCCACCATTATTTACAATAATTTTTTTTTTAATCCTACAATGTGATTTCCTGGATTTTTTTTTTCTCATTTTCTCATTTTGTCTCTCATAGTTGAAGTGTACCTATGATGAAAATTACAGACCTTTCTCATCTTTCTAAGTAAGAGAACTTGCACAATCAGTGGCTGACTAAATACTTTTTTGCCCCACTGTATGAAATGTTTTTGGACAAAATAGAGTTGGGGAAACTTGGAGACTCACACACACCAAGATGTGTCTGCACAGACTAACAGAGCACCCACACGCCAATACAGCCACATTCTGCTTTCCTTCAAACCATGTACAAAAAGAAAGAGCAAAACTCTACAAAGCTCCAGCTTTGTGGAACCAGGCCTGCAAACAGTAAATGTCCGGAAGGAGTGTTTTCTTATGTTTCTAACAGCAAAAAAAGTCTGATAAGTGCCATCGAAGAGAAAGTGCACAAAAGAGATAAAGCAGAAGACTGGTCCTTCAACTGATCTACTTTTCGATGAGGCCAGCCTCTTTGATCTTAATGTAGAAGAATTTCTCCAAGAAGTTGGCACATTTGTAGTATTTGCTCTCAGGAGGGTTGTACTCTCTGCAGTTAGTAAAGATGCATTGCAAGTCTGCCATGAACAGCTTCCTCGTGGTGTAGTAGCGACTCTTCACTAATGGTCTGTAAGTCTAAATGTGAAGAAGAATTGTTGTTACACATACTAAAATGTGCAGGCAGGTCATGTGACAAGTACCTCAGAGTGGGCCTGGCATCTGCAGTCTTGCATCCAGACCAGGGATGCCCCATGTTACACACAGTGTGTTAGCATAAAATATGCATGGACAATACCAAATATATCAGGATGGAGGAATGTTTCTCAGTCCTGTTCCACTGCAGGTTTAACCAAAACCCCGGTTAATTGGGCTAATAACAAATTAATGATTTCTTCTTACTTATTTAGTAAAAGGGTCCTGCAGTTGTTGGGTGCTCAGGTGGTTTGTTTAAGGCAGTGTTTCTCAGTGTTTCCTGGAGCACCCACTTTAACTCACTAATTAGCTTGTTAATGAGCTGAGTGGTTGGATCAGGTGTGTCGGGAACAAGGAAAACCATTTAGTTTTCGCTGTTCACTTTCAATATCATTGAATAAATTGTATTAGATGTTCAACACTTCATTATAACATAAGCTTTGTGTTCATGAATTTGCCCAACTATAGGTTAATGTAAGAGTTTTAAGCATGTTTAAGGTTGGCTAGGCTATGATATATACCGTCTATATTAATCACCTCCATTTATGATACATTCAGCTTACGATGGGTTTGTCAGAACATATCCCCATCATAAATTGGGGAGCACCTGTACACAGAAACAGGAAGAAATATGTGCTAGTGCGTACCCATAGGAAAGCGAATGACCTGGTAATAACCAGGCGCTTCATTCTTCTTTACAGGTTCCATAAAGGGCCAAGCGTTCTGATGAGACTGAATAAAAGAAGCGCACACATCCACTTGTTAAGAAATCAACAGACAGTTGAGAAATCACAGCAGACCACTGAAGAAATGACCAAAACGGGTGATGAAGTATGGTGTATCACCTTGACTTGCTGCAAAATGGTCTTCAATGTGCTGTACAGCTGATTCTGGATCTCGTCATCTCTTTGCTATAATAATTCAAAACAGATGCTGCATAAGCTTTCACACAAACCACAAATCTAAGGAGAGGTAGGAGACTTGACTTTATGACAGAATCTAAGCAACACTTAAACCCAACACTTGTCTGCTTAGGCAAATTTTGGAAAAAAAATCTGTTAACTGAACCTACAATATTCTTCTACAATATTCTTCTACCACTAATACCAATATCTAAGCTCATGGATGCCTTCGTAAGTATCTGACTAATACATGTCATAGATGAGAAGAAACTAAAAAGTGTATCCAGAACAGAGATGTGATCCACTTATGCCCTTTAGAGACCTCCAATGTTTTTGCAGTGAAATGAGCTCATGCAATTTTAAGTACAGGTATGCGGCGCTTAACAACCGTATTATATTCTGTGAAACAGGTCGTTGACCAAAATGATCGCTGACTGAACGTTACCGTAGTCACACACTGTTTTTATGCTACTGTAATGTGAATATAAAGGGTATAAGAAAGAAGTTTATAAGAAAACTGTGTACAAACAATACATAAATGCATCACAGGTAACACTGCCAATACGAGTGATTGATGAGAAATTGAAATGACTGATACTTTGTTTGATGGAAGAAAAAATGCATTGATAGACAGTATTACGAACAACACAGAAGATCAGCCAGATGAGACAAGTCAAGTCAAATTTATTTATATAGCGCTTTTTACAACACAGCATTGTCTCAAAGCAGCTTTACAAATATAATGGCTCAAAGCCCTAGTTGTGCAAGCCTGAGGCGACAGTGGCAAGGAAAAACTCCCCAAACCTTACAAGAAAGAAACCTTGGGAGGACTAAGACTCAAACAGGGACCCATCCTCCTTGGGCAGCCTGGATGTTAAATGCAAGAATTAAAGAATATATGTACAGAAAATACCGAGAAAATACAGAGACTTGACGAGTGAATGCGAACCAGTTTATATAGTTATAGGTTAGAGAGGGTTTACAATAGGACAGGCATGAAAATGTACAAACTCTTGTTGCAAATAAGCAACGTAAACACTGAGTAACAAACACGAGTAACTTGCACAATAAAAGTCACTAAACTTGGATGAGTCGTCGCTGCGCTCTTGGGGTAATTTTGGTCAGCCAGAAATTCAAGACCATTGTTACCCTCCCCAGGAGTAGCCGATCAACAAAGATCACTCCAAGAGCAAGACGTTTAATAGTTGGCAAGGTCACAAAGGACCCCAGGGTAACTTATAAGCAACTGAAAGCCTCTCTCACATTGACTAACGTTAATGTTCATGAGTCCACCATCAGAAGAACACTGCACAACAATGGTGTGCATGGCAGGGTTGCAAGGAGAAAGCCACTGCTCTCCAAAAAGTACATCACGTGGACTACTGGAAGAAAATTTTGTGGACGGATGAGACCAAAGAGAAGTTTATTGTTTAAAAGAAAAGCGTTATGTTTAGGGCTGCAACTAACGATTATTTTAATAATCGATTAATCAGTCAATTATTTTTTCGATTAATCGATGAATCGGTAAAAAAAAAAAAAAACAAACATTTCCATGCCTTTATTCAGAAATATAACATTGAATAACAGAGCAAATAAGTGCTTACAATCATTGAATAATAAATTACATTTATTAATAAATTAAAATAACAAATTAAATAATAAAGAAAAATAAGTACATCTCTGATGCAAACCCTACATTCAAACTCCTTCACTCCCTTTCTGTAGGAACTTTGCATTGCAATCCAAAAATGTTATCATGTCAACATGCTCCTGGCTAAAGCTGGCTCTCTTTTTTAGAGACTATATTTCCTGCCGCAGAAAATAAACACTCAGACAGTGCTGAAGTAGCAGGAATGCATAAATAGGAGTTGGCTAGCCTGGCCAATATAGGATATCTGTCTCTGCTAACTCCATCACTGTCATTATCCAGCTTACAAGCATCAACCCTGCTATTCTCATTCGCATAGTGTGAGTGCGCCGTTACGTTTCCTCACTTGAAAACGGAACAAACTCGGGATACGTTCGTCCACAAGAAAACGGACTTTTTGCAAAACTCCGTCCAGGGTGAAGATTTTCAGAAACTCCGTTTTCAGCGTTGATGTGTGGACTGGGAAAATGTAGTTTCTTGCTTGTAACGTCATTTGCATTATCTCCTTCGTTTACATGAGCCGATTTTGGGCAACAGCGGACGTAGCCAAAATAGTGCCAGCTGTAACACTGCTGACCGAACTTGTTACAAATCTACAAATATATTTACAATTATTACTTTTTTATTACAATGAAGAACAGAGGCGTCAGAATGCGCTACGGAGGTCACTACTATATCCATCACACCCACGAAGCAGTTCCCGCCCCAGTGTTGCCGGTTTTGGACGAGACCCGGTCGGACCTCTCGTTGGTGGGACAGCTTTCAAAACGAAGTGGTTATTGAAGAAGAATGGCGAGAAAATGTTTGTATGCATAGAACATTGCTGTTGTCGCTGAGTGAGCTGCTTCGCCCACATATAGGACTGCTGGTTTGGCATTGCTCTTGACAGCAACTGCGCGCGTTTTTGCGTTTTCATGTAGACGAAGTTTTGTTCTTTAAACAGTGCTTGTGTGGACGGGATGTTTTTTATAAAAGAATTTGAAAACCCCCGTTTTAGAGAATACTCGTATACGTGTGGACATAGCATCAGTTTCGAGGGCTGTATCAGCACCGTGGTGCCTCCGGTGCCAGCTCACATCACTGTTGCAAAGCTTGCATGTTACACATTCTTTAGTTTTGTGAAGTGTGCAGCACTTTTGACGTCTTAAGCCGAACCTTCTTCTCTGCACCGGTCATGTTTCATTTGTAGAATTTATTTAATTCTTAACACTAACTTATTTTGAAGATTCCGCGTCCGTGCCGGCTCCGTCTCGCTCCGTACAATCGCTCGGGTTTTTTTTCCAGTGTTGACGAAGTGCCGCAAGTAAAGTAAACGGATATGATAAGGCGGGGGACACATAAATCATGCGACACAACAAAACAATAATGAAATTCGCTGTCGACACTTTTAATAATCGATTATTAGCGATTTTTTCGATTCGTTGTTGCAGCTCTAGTTATGTTTGGAGAAAGGAAAACACTGCATTCCAGCATAAGAACCTTATCCCATCTGTGAAACATGGTGGTGGTAGTATCACGGTTTGGGCCTGTTTTGCTGCATCTGGGCCAGGACGGCTTGCCATCATTGATGGAACAATGAATTCTGAATTATATCAGTGAATTTTAAAGGAAAATATCAGGACATCTGTCCATGAACTGAATCTCAAGAGAAGGCGGGTCATGCAGCAAGACAACGACCCTAAGCACACAAGCCGTTCTACCAAAGAGTGGTTACAGAAGAATAAAGTGTAAGGGGTCGAGCTGCCCTTCGTCCAATAACTGTCCCTATGCTCTTACGGCGTTTTGTGGCTCATAAACGCCGGTTAATGTGGCGTTAATTGCCAAATTTTCAACACCTGCTGGCTCAGGTATTTAAGAAGACTCCTGAGACCAGTCGGTGTCTTACCATCACCTTATCGACACGCGAGTACCTACGTTAGACTGCTGTCTTTGTTGCTGTAGCCAACTCTACGCCTCACACACATTACCTCGTCCGATAGGATAAACACCGCGTTGCTTACCTCCTGTGATCGGTGACCGCAGGTAGGCAGGTAGACTGGTCAAGCTCACTCTTTGAAGAGAGCCAGCTTCGTAGAGTCGCAAGGCTCGAGGTAAGGTAGGGATTTAGCTGATCAGGGCAGGGTCAGATCCTCGGGCAGCTTATCCAGATGGAATAGCTGGTCACCGGTCCCCGGGCAGCTTATCCATCTTGCCCGTTTCATGCTCCGTCCAGGTTGTCCTAGCGCTTTGTCGCGTCTTGCAGGCCCTGTGCACAGAGGACCTTGAATCGCTTCACATATGTGCGTCCTTCCCATGCTCCGTTGTTCAGAGAACCGTGCATCACTTTGCGCAGCCCGAGGTTTCTTTTGCAGCTCGCCTCGCTCCGTCTCCTTTAGCAGTTACAAAATCGCGACCGTGGCTTATGTCGCCCTTGCTTCCACCGAGTGTAATCCGAATCTTCGGCTTCCCGTTCGGCGCGATCTTAGTTTCCTTTTGTTTAATTCTGTATTGTATGGTTTGCTGCTCAGCATCAGTAGTGTCTAATATATAGCGCTTCTGTCTGCTGAGCGCGTTCCGGGTTGTTGTTGCATCACTGCGCTGATTCAGCGTGTGCACGTTCTGCTCGAGTGCGGTTACTCTGCACATGTGCGGACCTGTGCGCTGTCAGCGTAGTGGTGGTACGCTGTAAGCGTCCAACGGCATAGGGGCGCCGTACGCTAACGGCGTAAGCTCTCAGCCTGGATTTCTCAGTTCATTTCTTCAGTGGCCGAGTGGGGTGTTGGGTTTACCCGTTCCGGGTTCGATCCTCAGTCACTGTGGCTCCCTTTTTTTTATTTATTTATTTATTCTTTTGTGTGAACCATTGTTTTATTTCTTTATTTACCAATTCCATCTGGAGCTAACTGCGATTGGGTCCTAAAAACCCTTTTTCTTTGTTTTTCACGATTCGCCTTCGTTTTTTAGATGGCAACTCATAACATAAAGTTAATATTTTGAGATGGCCAAGTCAAAGTCCTTACCGTAATCCAATGGAAATGTTGTGGAAGGACCTGAAGCGAGCAATTAATGTGAGGAAACCCACCAACATCCCAGAGTTGAAGCTGTTCTGTACGGAGGAATGGGCTAAAATTTCTCCAAGCCGGTGTGCAGGACTGATCAACAGTTACAGGAAATGTTTAGCCGCAGTTATTGCTGCACAGGGGGGTCACACCAGATACTGACAGCAGAGGTTCACATACTTTTGCCACTCACTAATATGTAATATTAAATCATTTTCCTCAATAAATAAATGGCCAATGCGCCCCCGGGACAAAAATACCGTGAAATATACCGTGATACAAATTTTTCACCATACCTAGTTTGTATGTTTGCTTTAGAATTGAACTGTGTGACATTTCTTCATACAGTTACTAGTTTCATAAACAACGGAAAAAAAAAAAATATATATATATATATATATATATATATATATATATATATATATATATATATATATATATATATATATATATATATATATATATATATTTATATATATATCTGGTTGTTACTGAAGTAAAATAAGTTCCAATGATTTTTGATTCAAGAACATTTTATTTTGCAAACATACAACAAAGCATATTAAGATGATGAATTGTATTTAGAACTGATCACATAATATTCAGCAGTTAATCAGTAACATAATCTTGGCAGCAGAAATGCTAACATAAAGCACAGGCTGATAGAGAATCTGTGAGTACAGTATGCAGTATAACACACTCTCATCACTGAGTACACTGTTGAGTGTTTATGCTGACAGTAACTGGTGTTTGAGAGGACTTACTGGCCTCACAGCTCACTGTCTGTGCTCTCTGCCACTGGTTCTCATTGAGGGTGACAGTGCTGCTCCAGCTGTACAGACCATCCTTGTGCAGCAC
>JAJAGP010004931.1:5546-40615 GCA_025084515.1 Ancistrus triradiatus | reverse complement strand
TGTTTGTGCCATGATACACTTCCACAAACGTGTTGTGAAGAGCAGACTTTGATAGATCCCTGTTCTTTAAATAAAACAGGGTGCCCACTCACACCTGATTGTCATCCCATTGATTGAAAACACCTGACTCTAATTTCACCTTCAAACTAACTGCTAACCCTAGAGGTTCACATACTTTTGCCACTCACTAATATGTAATATTGGATCATTTTCCTCAGTAAATAAATGACCAAGTATAATATTTTTGTCTCATTTGTTTAACTGGGTTCTCTTTATCTACTTTTAGGACGAGTGAAAATCTGATGATGTTTTAGGTCATATTTATGCAGAAATATAGAAAATTGTAAAGGGTTCACAAACTTTGAAGCACCACTGTACAGCAACTGTCAATTCTTAATTGTATGCTTTTAAAGTAATGAGGAATGCATGATCTGACAGAATTTCATGAAGTATTTTAACAGTTTTTATCCGTTGTGATAATCTCACCTTCTTCCAGCGGTCCTATTGGATGATGGGGAGCAGAATAATGTAGCCGGAGCTGACCAGCATATTGTTGAACAGGAAGATCATCTATTCAGTAGCTCCAAGTCATCAGATGATTTAAAAGGTATAAGCCTTGTCTTTGAAAATGCTAGCCGTTAATATGAACAGTTCACCTGTTCTTATTTTACCAAGGTGGAATGCTACATTTAGAAAACAGTTAGCAGTTAACATTGGATAAAATATAATGTTTTTTTAACAGATTCCATACTTACGGACACGGCTGAACAGCAAATTGCAGAAATGTCTACCGCTGGCTCAGTGCAAGAGAAACGAAGATTCATGCTAATAAACCCAATCAAAAAGATTGTCTTTAAGAAGAAACAAAGTTCTGTCTTACTCGACTCTCCAGCAGGTACAGTCCTGGATTTCCTTGTAATAGGGGATTAGGGGAGCGCGAGATACCAATATAAAAATGAATGTCAGTGTGTTGATGATCACTGAAACTATGAATCGTCACATATGCCCTCTCTATCATCTCAGTCGTTAATAAATTGTACAGCCATCATGCCTAAAACACATTCCAAAAAAGTTGGAATGGAAAATCATTTAACATTTTGTATTGTTGCCATTCGTTCTCACGACACCAGTATCAGGTGTTATTTTATCCCTTTCTTCCTGAAAATGTCTGAAAGTGTGCAACAGTATGGGGTTGTCGTTATCACATTTTTGTATTATTCTCTGTTGGGGACAGGTCAGGACTGCAGGTAGGCAAGTCCAGTACTCCGTACTCTCCATGCCTTTGTGTGCGTCATGTGGTTTTGCATTGTTTTGTTGAAAAATTCATGGATGTCCCTCGAAAAGATGTTGCTCTAAAACAACATCTCAGCACTGCAGTGACACTGATGTGGTGGTGTGTTAGTGTGTGTTGCACTGATACGAGTGGATCAGACACTGCAGTGCTGCTGGAGTTCTGAAACACTGTTCACGATCTGTCCTCTTTATTAGAGACATTCATCATATTGCTCCACCTTGTAGATGTAAAGTCAGAGACCATCTGTTGCTGTCCATTTTGCTTTAGTCCTCTAATCTTTCATCAGTGCATACAGGATGCTGCCTACAGGATGCTGGTGGCTGGACATTTGTGGCTGGTGGACTATTTCCAGTTTAGCAGTGACACTGTTTTAAAACTCCAGTAGCACTGCAGTGTCTGATCCACTCGTATCAGTGCAACACACACTAACACATCACCACCACATCAGTGTCACTGCAGTGCTGAGAATGATCCACCAGATCATAGCACCTGATCTGTGGAGGTCTTGACCATTAGAGAACAGAGTAAAGGGGACTAACAAAACATGCAGAGAAACAGATGGACTACAGTCTGTAATTTGTAGACTAGTGGATGGGTGTTTTTCATAAATGCTACATCCCACTCTGAGTTTTGAACCCAGACACTGGTGTTTCCAGCAGATGGCTCTTCCTTGTGAACCACTGGAGCTGCCCATAAAGAATACTATTAATGATTATAAAGAAGTAATACTAACAGGGAAATGATGCATAAAAATGTAAAATAATAATGACCATACAAGTTTTCCACTTATCACTCAATGGGGAAACCAACATTCCTTTATGCCAGTCAGTATCAAGGGGTGAAAATGAAAGTGACACAAATATGGAGATTAAAAAGAAAGTATATTTCTTACCTAAAGAAAGCTGATATATTAGGATATCAGTGAAAAAGACAAAAAAGAGAAAGAAATAAAACACTGCCAGAAAACCAAGAAATTAGCACTTTTCAGATATTGTTAATGTTGTTGTTACATATTTCAATACCAGATTTCATATTTACATAATGCATGCAGCATTATCATTACTTTGTATCTTTAGAATATTCTGTAAATAAACTTTTGACTAATCTGTACAAATAATCTCACACACTTTCAGAGGACCCACTGGATTTTAACCAAAATCTGGAGCAGAAACATTTAGCAGAAGCTGGCCAGCAGCTGTTAGCTCAGGAAGGTTGTCTGTTCACATGCGCACAGTCATCAGATCAGCAAACGGTCATCAAATCAGCACAGTCATCAAATCAGCAAACCCAGGCTGAGGAGGACAGACTTCAGAAGGACTATGAATCCCTAACGCTGTGTATGAGGATGGCCATAGCTGAGTCGTTCAACAAGGAAAACCAGGAGACACTGAAATCTACAGTGACTGCTATAGTTCATCAGGAGGAACAAGACAGGTACTGGGAGAAGACGGCAGAAGAGAAGCGTCCAAAGTGGAGACTTCTGAAATGCCGGCAGATGCATGACACCCTGCTCCAACAGGTGGTACAGGAACGAATGCAGCGGACAGATGAAGAGGGTGTGGCAGACAAGCTCTCCACCTCCCTAAAGAGAGAAGTGTATAGGATGGGCAGATGCATTCAAAAAGACTTGCTCTGGGTGGTCAGGAATTTAGTGCAGTTTTACCCACCAGAATTTGACATTTGCAACCTATATGCTCAGCTATACCATAAAGCTTTCTCCAAGAAACTTCTGGAGTTGGCTCGATCCAGTATGGACTTGCCAGATTGCACTTATGTACTAATTTGGATTCACAGTTACTATCCAAGGTAAGCAATGCAGACCATAAATGCATGTTTATAAAACAGTCATATTACTTAACTTTCATTTTAATTAATGAAACTAATTTATGCTTTACACATTGAGTCCAGACTAAGTCCATAATGAAAATTTTACAATTGTTTTCAGTGATGTGTTAAAACAAAAAGAACTAGAGCCTCACATCAACACCGAATCACTGGAACCTTTGTTACCTGAGGAAGATCTGAAGACCTTACTGGAGCAGTACTTTTCACAAAAAGAGGTGGACCACTATTATATGATTTTATTGTTATTGATTTTCACTACTTACTGTAATGGGACGGACCTAGCATCCACCCAGAGGAGCACTGAGATTCTGATAACGTCTCGCAAGGAAGTATACCTGTGTTCACACAAATCTGGCAAAACACTAGACTTATCATAATGTAAATCTGGACTTTTGATGTAGAGGGAACTACACCTGATTTGACACTAAAACCTCACCTCACCAGAGGTGAGATATAAACCAGGGTGGCTCAATACTGGTAACTAGTGGTCTACCATTGTGCCACTCTGGTTCTGGTGAGGAAGATGGACAAATGGCTTTTAACACATCGTTTTAAGCCACGTCTGGACACACAAGCCTCACTGGTGGTCAAAGGAGTGTGGGCAGGTGCACTTTTTCATAGCAGCATGGCTTGTCTTTATGATGATTTGTTGACTGCTCAATAACGTCCAGGGTTCAAATACCACCTTTGCTAGTCTACCACTGTTGGGTCCCAACTGTTGGGACGTTAAAATGGCCATTGATGCTGATAGCGTTGTTGTTTTTTTTTTGAACAAATGGTCCTGAGCACCTACTTTAATGCTGGGCCCACTTTTTTTTGCACACGTGTATTAAAGCATGAATGACAAGTTCACAAGATCACATGTACCAAATGTTTGTATTTTTCATATTATCTTTAATTAAATCTTTGCACAGTGGCACAAGTGGTTGGCGCCATTGCCTCACAGCTCCAGAGATTGCCGGTCCAATTCCCGATCCAGACTCCACCTCTGTGGAGTTTAAATGTTCTCCCCATGTCTGCAGGGGTTTTCTCTGTGTGCTCTGGTTTCTTTCCAGATGCTAAAGAAATGTGTTATGTAAATTGGCTTTTCTAAAGTGCTCCAGCGTATATGTCTAGGGCTGGTTCACGCCTTGGACCTGTACTACCAGTTAAGCCCTGACTCTCTGTGACCCTGAGTGGGTGGGACAATGAATGAGCAAACATTTTTTTGTCTTGCTTACAGGCTGAGGTCAAGAAATGGTGGTGTAATGCTCTTACAAAAGAGAAGGAAAGTTGGCAGACAGACAACAAGCCTGACCTTATTGATGGATACTACTTTTCTCATCTCACTGTGGATGTTATACCAGTATGCACAACCCTATAACATAAATTACACATTACACTTACAGTGTATACACACACAAAATGAGTGTATAAAGAAGATAGTCTAATATATAGTGCATATTTGGTCTTGTATGAACACATGCCTCATATTAGAAATCTCTCACTTTACAGCTAGTTAATGGAGCCATGAAAGAAGCTGTGGTTGCTTCTGGTAACAAAGATAATGCACAGAGGATACTGCTTCAGCTAGACAGCTTCCTAGACAGGTATTTAGAGTAATCATTTTTATGTTTTAACACAACCTTATTAATGTTCTAAAAGCAATGTGTATGAAACTGGCAATTTTAATAGTAGTGTTTGATTTTGCTGTATATGATGCAAACATTAAAATAGTACTCTGACAACTTTTTGCAAGAATGATTCACACAAACCTAACAGGAATGTATAAGTTAAGACTGAGCAGAAACGGGGTCCCCAGTAGTTGAAATTATACCTGTTAAGACTTCTTATCTTACAGAAATCTTGGAAAATAAGGAAATCCAGTCTTCTAGCTCAGTGTTTCCCAACCACTGTGCCGCAGCACATAAGAAATCATCAGGTGTGCCGTGGAAGATTATCCAATTTCACCAAATTAGTACTCTAAGCGAGCGGCGTGAAGTGAAAGGCAGACCAATTACATTCTCTTCCACTAGAGGGCAGTAAGATATCAGCGTTGTGTTCAACCAAACAGGCCCACGTTTCACACTGAGTAAGTAAATTGAATAAACTGAGACTAGATTTTCATTATATTTCAATAAATATGCTTTTTGTGACATTTTTGTTTGGTGGTGTGCCTTGTGATTTTTCTAATGTGAAATATGTGCCGTGGCTCCAAAAGGTTGGGAAACACTGTTCTAGCTATATCCCTTTTTACAAAATTGAACTGGTTATTTATAAAAGTTGTTACAATTTAATTAGTTGTCTTACAGACTAACTTTCTAAATACACTACATGTGCTAATGAAAATGTTTGAACATACTGTTTCTTTGGCAGCTATAAGAAATGCATTGATAAACTCATTAAAGGAAAGCACGCCAATGTCCCAGACATCTTGAAAGGCAGTTTGGTTAGCATCAAGCAGTTAAGGTGAGTAAAAGAATGTGAGCTCTGTATTAGTGTAGATGTAAATACACACTGGTATCCATACCCAGTTTTACTGTTGTGTCTTAACACCTCTAACAGTACATTATGTATTTACTCGGAAACAATAATGCAATGATTATTTACACAAGCAGAATATAATACTCAAGCAGAAGCTGGTTGGGGTGAACAAAGCTTTATATTTAGATGAGGAAACTGGGAAGTCTGCACTGCTCTGTTTATATTTTGAGCTAATGTGCATTTGTTATGTGTTTACAGGGTGTATATAGAGCAACAAGAGGATCTTTCAGACAATGTGAAAACAGTCTGGCTCGCCACTCTATCAGATCTAAGAGACTCCTCTCACAGATATATTCTCACTTCTATCCACAAGGAGCTCAAGGTATTTACAGATTAGAGTAAGGTATTTATTTACAAGGTATTTATTAGATTAGATCTACACAAGAATATAATATCTGTATTTACAGTCGTATGAAAAAGTTTGGGCACCCCTGATAATTTTCATGATTTTTCTTTATAAATCATTGGTTGTCCAGCTCAGCAATTTCAGGTAAATATATCATATAGCAGATGAACACCCATGATATTTTTGAGAAGTGAAATTAAGTGGTTTATAGGTTTTACAGAAAAGTGTGCAGTAATTAGTCAAAAACAAAATAAAATTAGGGCAGGTGCATAAATTTGGGCACCCTTGTCATTTGAATCCCCTTTAGCACTAAATTTATTGGAACACAAAATTTGTTTTGTAAGCTTCATTGGCCTTGATCTACATACACAAAGTGAATCCAACTATTGAGAAAGTGTTTATTAAGGTGGCCAATTGGAAGTTTTTCAGTTTCCTCCTTTTTGCATCTTCTCTGAAGAGTGGCAACATGGAGAGCCTCCAAAACAACTCTCAAATGGCCCTGAAACAAAAGGTTGTTTCAACATCATGGTTCAGGGGAAAGGGAAAAGCTCTCTCAGAGATTTTCAGCTGTCAGGTTTCCACCTGTGAGGGAACATAGTGAGGCCAATGGAAGACCCACAAGCGCACAGTTCCTAGTTTAAGGAACTCCCGAAGTGGGCAGACCAAGGAAAAATCTCAGATAGGCAGAGTGCGAAGGATGGTGAGAACAGTTCAATTAGTCAAGCCACCAGACCACCTCCCAAAGAAACCTACAACCTTCATCTTGCTGCAGATGGTGTCACGTCATCGTTTTGAACTATACAGCCGCACTTTTGCAACAAGGAGAGGCTGTATGGGAGAGTAATGC
This sequence comes from Ancistrus triradiatus, assembly GCA_025084515.1. NCBI lineage: Eukaryota > Metazoa > Chordata > Actinopteri > Siluriformes > Loricariidae > Ancistrus > Ancistrus triradiatus. The sequence continues at coordinate 33,760 of JAJAGP010004931.1, read as the reverse complement.
CAGAAGAAGGCCTTTTCTGCAGACACGCCACAAAAACAGAGTCACTTGAGGTGTGCTAACAGGCACATTTGGACAATCCAGCTTCATTTTGAAAAAAAGAAGTGCGGTGTAGTTTTGATGAAACTGAAAAAATTGAGTTATTTGGACATAACAGGAGGAGGGGGAAAAAGAACACAGGCATCCCAAGACAAAAACACTTGCTTACCCACAAGTAAAATTTGGTGGCGGTTCCATCATGCTGTGGGACTGTGTGGCCAGTGCAGGTACTAGGACTCCTTGTTAAAGTTGAGGGGGTCGCATGGATTCAGTTTTTCAATATCTCCAAGATTCTAGAGAACAATGTTTCAAGAAATTCGTGACAAAAAAAGTTGCACACCGAGGCAAACGAACCCCAAAAACCCTGCTCAAAATCTTACTAAGGCAGATTTCATGCAGAGGAAACCAGTAACAAAACGTTCTGGAATTGGCCATCTTTTTTTTTTTTTTTTTTTTTTCAGTTCCCCCAGACATGAAATATTTACTGAAATGTGGGCTGTCCATGGCTCGGAAACCATCAAAACCCTGACTGAACTGGAGATGTTTCTAAAGAAAGAATGGTCCCAAAGCACCTTCAACCAGAATTCCAGGGACTGGAAGCTGTAGGAAAGCGTTTTAGCGGCTGTTTATTTTTCTACAAAAGGAGGATCCTACTAATAATATTATGTAATTTTTCTGTTGCTGTGCCAAAATTTATTGCACCTGCCCTAATTTGCCTAATTTGTTTGGGAGGTAATTACTGCAACACTTTCTTTGTAAATATCCTATAAACTTTTTCCAACTTCATTCACTTCTCAAATAAATCACTGGTTCATCACTGCTATATGATATATTTAACTTCAAGTTGCTGATCTGAACAAACAATGAATTTTATAAACTAAAATCAATGAAAATTATTCAGGGGTGCCCAAACTTTTTCAAATTACCACTGTAGTACTGTGAGATTTATGTGCTAAGGAGAGCAAGAGGGTAATCTTTTGTTTATAATTACAAAGAGAACAAAATTAAATAAATGAGACGATACAGTTATACTTGGCAACTTGTTTATTAAGGAAAATGAATCAGAATGAGTGGAAAAAGCACAGGAACCTCTAGCACATACATTTGTCCATGTATTGCACTTTTTCTGATTATAATATCAGGTATATTTAAATTTGCTCAGGTATCTCTGCAAAACATTTGCCTTTGATAATATTTGCAAGGAAAGTAATGTGAACTAAAGGCAATTTTGTATTGGTTTTAATAAATTAACTTTTGGATCCTGTTATATCCATACAGGAGTGTTACCGTAGACTCTGGACTCCGGCCTGGTATTCAGAACACCAGAATACTATTGGAGACCTTCTAAGCACTCTGGAGTACAAGAAGCAGTCTTTCTCAAACCTAAAACCTGACTGCAGGGAGGTGAGCATAACCAGAAGCTAGCTAAATAACAGTGAAGATTCTGCCCTACATCTCAATGCCACACCATTTATTTTGAGTAGCAGTAAAAACAGCATGGGAGTAATTATATAATCTCTGTGTAGGAGCTGTTCAGTCAGCTGCACTTTGAGGTGATGACTGAATATGTACGGAGAATGTTAAAGCAGAAACTGAAACTGAAAAACAAGGAGGAGCAGTTGGCAGCTGCCAATTTTCTGTGCGAAGACAGCGAAAAAATCAACACACTGTTTATCCAAAACGTGAGTAGGCACACACAATACACAGTATTGTAAAAAAGGAGAATTAACTGGGTGTTTACATTAATCATCATCATTTTCCTGGCTCTTGTCCCCGCCGGATGTGGGGTCCGCCCACTGTCATTTGATGCGACCGAGAATACCTCCAGGGGCCCGACACATCGCTCCATCTGTCGCCAGAAGACCACACTCAAAACCAGGCAATTTAGTGTATAATCCAATTAAACCTAAAACTTGCATGATATTTTGGACTGTGGGAAGGGAAAACCGGTAGTGCCCTCGGAGTAAAGCCAACGCAGAGGACATTGCATGACCCAGGCCACTACCACCCTGGGGATTTGAACCCAGGACCTTCTTGCTGTGGGCGGCGATGGCCTTTACCCACCAAAGCCCCACCGTGCCGCCCCCCCCGGTGTTTTGTTTACATTAATAATAAATAGATTATCACACCACATTCTCATGCTCATCTATTTATCATTCAACAGTTCAGGCTGGTTGGAATTTGAATGTAATGGGTGTGTAAGGGAAACCTGGTAGATCCCCTTTCAGCAGGGAATTAGTTTTTTTCATATAGCTCAGTGGGTACCTGAAAACATTTTATTGACCAGACATACCAGGGATTGCTTTCTATACTAAAACTAGCAACACCGCCCAGATGGCGGGCGAACCGAGGGGGGGAGCACATCGTGGACGCCTTGCGTCTCTAACAGATTTTTGCAGTATTTTCCTGCCTAATTTCGAGTCTGTTCACACACAGAAACGGCTTTGCTTTGCTTTTTAACGTCCTAACACCCGACGGAACATTTTCTACGTTGGTTTTACGTTATCTTCCGAACGTAAGGGAGGCTACACACCCCACCCAGCTGGGCGGAAGCGATCGCAGGCGGCGTCGAGAATCGTAAACAGAGGCGGGGGGAAAGTGCGGAGGAGTCAAAGCTAGGCTAAAGCTAACCCCGCCACCGGCACCCCAGTATGGTCTTTTTGCTATGTACAGTTTTCTGGTAAATAAAATGGGACGAGATTTACGACTTCGCACATCACTCACAGTTTGTGACTTATGGACAGTGTAAACGTCATGATCTTCACGGAAAACCGTGAAGAAAATGCGCCAGCATACCGCAAATGCTATCGAGCCCAGCTGGATGCTACCACGGGCTCCGGAACCAGATAGAACGCAAAGTAGACTCTGGGGAAGACCAGGACCGTGGTGGGAATGTTGCATTTTTATATATTATAAGGGGTCTTGGTGCACAAACTTTACCATTGTTGAGAGACCCCACTTGCTCAGCTAATCTAGAATTTTTTCTTGATTTACGTTGTCGACCCTTTTTATCTACCAGGGAGTTCACTTTCCACCATCATAACTGCTGTGTATTCCCCACCCAGATGCTAATGCCAAGCTGGCTATAAACGAACTTCAATACCAGCCATTAGCCAAACAGCAGACTGCTCACCTTGAAGGCTGCTTTCCATTTGTTTGCTGGGTGATTTTAATCACTCAAACTCTTAAAGGACAACTGCGCTTCCAAAATATCATCAAGCAAACTGTGTGGGTTTCCCTCCAGGTTTCTCGATTTTCCCTCCCACCAATTAAGAGACATGCATTTATGCTAATTGCAATCTATCTAAATGTTCCCTGTTTAAATGAGCACATGTGCCCTGTGCTGGGACTGGTGCCCTGGCCCCATTGTGGTTCCCACCTTGTACCCTGTGGGCTGCCAGCTAGGCCCCTGCAAGCTCAACAATTCTTTTTTAAGCGCGGCCCTCCAGAAAATTTTGCTTTGATCAGTTGCAATAGTTAATTTACACCATACACTCATTTGACAAAAAAAGAAAAACGTACCAAGAAAGAAAGTTTTTGGGGATTGAATTAAACTATGTTGGGAATGAATGTTAATGATGAAATATTTGAAAAGAGAATTACAATATTTGGAGAGAAAGGATAAGTTTGTGTTAGGGAAAGCTGTACAATTTGAAAAGGGAGGGCTTAGAAGGATATCCTGTTGGGCCCAACCTCTATCTGGATACAAGATGAGAAACGGTTTGGGCATGGAGGCATAGAGGTTCCATATGGTTATGCCTGGAAGAACATTTTTCCCACATAGATGTTGTAACTGGGCCTGTAGATTCCTGTGCACACTCGATCCTGCCATCCCAGCTCGTCCCATAAATGCTTGATTGGCGATAAATCTGGCAATGGGGCAGGCGAAGGAAGGGATGCAATCTGGCAGAGACATTCCTGTGAAACCTTTGCTGTGTGTGAATTTGCATTATCCTGCTGAAAAATGTCAGTTGGAAGCCCTGCCATGAGAGGCAACCTGGCCGTCTCTTACAGGACCTGGAATTTGTGTGTGTGCTCTCATGGAACCACTACTCCCAGAACCTCGTAACAGCTAGAACAGAACATCCTAGATGGCAGCAAATTCATCGAAATGACAGTCCTGCTTTTCACAGTCCAACGATGCATCTACTCTCTGAGTGTGTTGTAGCAGTGTGTCTAGCAGTTAACGAGCTCTCATCAAGATGTATATTACCCAAAAGTAGCCTCTGAGAGCCTTTTTATAGTTCAGCAGGGGAAGCACGCCGTCTTACGCCATCTTGTGGCAAGACCCAGTGTCTAATCAGACCACACCTGTATCCATTTACATATCTGGCTAGACATAACTACATGCTGAGGTGAGGTACATCTGGGTGCGTTTTTTTTTTTTCTTCTTCTTCAGTGAGTGTATGAACAAATCTTGTTTGAGAAGAACAGAATCAGATGGATCTTTCTTTTAATAGAGCAGAGCACTTCCCAAGTTTCAAATCAATAATGTGTCAATATATGGTTATGAAAACATTTAAGCTGTATTAGTAATTACTACAAAAAAGTGGATAGTGTAGGCAAAAGTAAGAAGCCATTTGAAACACAGTCTACTTCCATTACTTTCTTGATCTCCGTTTGTTATGGCATGTTAGTGGTTTGAATAGGAGGTTATGGTTTAAAATCCTTGATATGTTATAGTGGGAATTGCCAGTAGTTCTGTGTTATGTGTACTTTGTTTATATTTGTCAGTGATTAGTGTTTTTGTTTGTTTTTGCCTTTTTTTTTTTCAAATTGAATTTCAACTTGTTTTACTGGGTCAGAATGTTAAAATGCAAAATATGCTACATACATATCATTTTTAAAATACCGTTTGCATATTTATTAGATAAATTGAAACAAGCATATACCATTTTGGAAAGTCATTCACAGTATTTTCTGAACAGAGTTGTTTTATTCTCACAGGGGTCCAAAGAGAAATGGCTCAGCAACATCTTAGTCAAAATGTCAGAGATGGTGAGGCTACAGGACACGGAAACACTAAAACTTGAGATAGTTACGTTGGGAAAAGTCTACCCTGACATTAGGTGAGTATACCAGGTGCTCTAAAGCAGCGTGGTCCACAGATCCTTACTACATTAAGAACTGTGCTGTGGGGGTCCTGGCCATTAGAGAACAGAGTAAAGGGGACTAACAAAGTATGTAGAGAAAAAGATGGACTACAGTCTGTAATTGTATACCTACAAATAAAGAGTAAAACTTAAAGTATGAGCAGAACATAAACTGAAAAATATAGAATGCCTAAGACCTTTGCACAGAGCTGGTAGAATATAGCCGATACGGTGTGATTAATTGAATACTGATTTTAGTCTAGCCAAGACTGTACCATTGCATTTACAACCATCATTCACTTAATACAGACAAAATAAATCACTACATTTGTATGATGTTAAATACTCATATCATAAAACTTAAACAGTGATGTTTTTATTGGTTATGATAAGAACAGCCAGTTTTTATAAAATACAAAGAACTTAGCTTATGGTAAATCATAGTCGGTTATAAGTCTCAAAACATCTTTCATCTTCAACACAAGCAGTAAAAATTTGCCTTGTTTAAACAAATGTCACCTTCAACCTAAATGTTGGACTGTGGTAGCCTAGTGGATAAGGTACTGGACTATGGACCAGAAGGTCCAGGGTTGAAATCCCACGTCTGCCAAGCTGCCACTGTTGGGTCCTTGAGTAAGACCCTTCACCCACAATTGCTTGGATTGTAAGACTGTACCAATTGTAAGTCGCTCTGGATAAGGGCGTCTGCTAAATGCTGTAAATGTAAATGTAAACGTCACATACACTCAACAGCGACTTCATTAGGTGCACCTGTTCAGCCACTCCTTAATGCAAATATCTAATTAGCCAATAACATGGTGCATTTACGTATGTAGTCTTGGTGAATTTCAAACTGAGCATCAGAAGGGGAAAGAAAGGTGATGTAAGTGACTTTGAACATGGCATGGTTGTTGGTACTCAAGGGGCTAGTCTGAGTATTTCAGAAAGTGCTGATCTAATGGGATTTTCACGCACAGCCATCTCCAGCGTTTAAGGAGGAGAAAATATCCAGTGAGCGGCAGTTCTCTGGATGAAAATACATTGTTGTTGCCAGAGGTCAGAGGAGAATGGCCAGACTAGTTTGAGCTGATAGAAAGCCAACAGAAATTCAAATAACCACTCATTACAACCAAGGTAGGCAAGGAAGGCAGAAGAGCATCTCAGCACGTTGAATCTTGAAGCAGATGGGCTACAGCAGTAGAAGACCACACTGGGTGCCACTCCTGTCAGCTAAGAACAGGAAACTGAGTCTACAGTTGGCATGGGCTCACCAAAAATGTACAATAGAAGAATGGGTGCTCTGATGTGTCTCAATATCCGCTGCAACATTCGGATGGAAGGGTCAGAATTTGGCATAAACAATATGAAAGCATGGATACTTTCAGCACCTTGTTTAAGCTATGCTACGAAGAATTCAGGCAGTGCTGAAGGCAACCTGGTACTAGCGAGGTGTACCTAATGAAGCAGCCAGGGAGTGTACATCCTAAATATACAGCTTATTTAGTGTATCTTAGTAACAGCCTACCTTATAACCCCACTATTTTATTTGCTGAATGTAATAACTTCTTTTTAATAATTTAAACTATCCCCCAAAAAATTTTCGATATATTTTGGTGTTTATTTTCTGTATAATAAATAGTTATTGGTAAGTCTGGTTCCCTCGATTTTAGGAAGAGAGGAAATGACTGAAGGCTTTTAGTCGCGGGGTAACGACAGGAATGGAACAATTTTAACTTGCGGAAGGGTGATGAACAATTATTTTTTCTGTCCTCTTATCTTAAAATCTAACATAAATGGTTGGAAAACGGAAACTGTGGTATACTCGCAATAATACCTCGAGGGTCGTGCTTTAACGTGAGCTATGGCACGGGTGTTCTGATCTTCGACTGCCAATCACACCCGTGCCAATTATCTAACGTTAAAGCACTCTCTCTCCGTGTATATTATCGCTTATACACCACAGAATGAACATCAACATAAACATTTACAACACAAGACAGACCAGCACTTGACGACAGAGTAGGAAGCACATGACGGGAACAGTACATAGAACCAGAACAGACTAATCCTTGACAGAGCAACAGGGGAAACGGGAGTAACAGCAGCATAGGAAAAGGTCGCAGGAACAGGAACAAACCACAGAAAAAGCCAGGGCCAAAATTCGGCCAAGAGGTGAGCAGATGGAGTGGTTTAAATCGGAATAACAGCAGTCTGCTCATTACAGGCTGCTGTGCTTCCCCTGTTTAAACCCTTCATCTGAATTCACTTCCCTGCTGCTTCACTTTCTGCTGTTTGTTTCTGCTTCTGCATGTTTTCTGTTTTCTCTGTGGAAAGAGAAAAGGTCAAGGAGCCCTGTAGATGATGTCGCTAGTCAATGTAGTCAATTTTAGATGGCATCAATAGGTTGCATACATCCAGCAGACTGCATTTTGCCTATGTAGTGGCAATGCTAAAAGACCAGACCGAAAAAGTACTCTGTGGAAGCATCTGCTAAGATGTGTGAGGCCTACAAAGCATACTTCGGCATGCCTGTTGGTGACCTGTTTGTATAATAAAAATTCATAATTTTCGTTGCCGTGGTCACAAAAGCGAAGTTTATGATGAATGTAAGCAATTTTTCATTTGTTTTAGACATAAGCAATTGGAATATAACATTAAAAAGCTGGGAACAAAACTTGTGTTACATAGTGTTATTTCAACCATGTAGGTATTTTATAGCCATTTTGTGGTGGTCATTGTTTTTCCTAATCTGTGAAATGCTGATGTATGATTATAGGAAGTTAACCGCTATATCACCTTATATTTATACCCTGTTGAAACAGGACAGTAGTGGCACAGCAGTTAAGGTGCTGGACTGAGAACATGTCTTGCACTACTCATTTGTCAGGTGTGAGCTTCTTTTCAGTGTGTTCTTGGGAATATGACTGTATTAAGTAATGAGCATATTTTCATGCTTCTCTCTAGTGAACTCCAGCTTGATGCCTTCCTGCAGCTGAAAGCGAACCTCACCAGTGCAGATAGACGCAGTATTAAAAAGAGCCTGGCCGAGAACAGGAATTTGCTCAGCTCTGAGCCTGTGCCATGTTTCTTCTCTAAAGTGAGAGTCAAAAGCATCCTTTAACTGTCTAATGACTAGAATATAGTAGCAATCCGATGAATGATCATTGGGTTCTCTTCAAACTATAGGAGTGGCAAAAGAGGTATGATGGGAATCTTTTGTCCATGCTGTGAGAAGTCTGACATGCATGACACAATCAATATGGGTGGGGGTTACAACCCTGAAATGGTTCATGAGTAACGGTTTCAGTGGAGGTAAATACTGTCATGTCAGAATTTTTTTATATAGTGCTTTTACAATGGATTTTGGTCTAAAGCAACTTTTCAATTCTTCTAATATCTAATGGCTCTCCCAAATTGAACCAGCCTAGGTACAGTGGCAAGGTAAAACTCCCTAAACGTTATGAGGAAGAAACCTTGGGAGCAACAAGACTCAAAAAGGGACCCATTTTCCTTGGGTGACATAGATGATAAATGTAAGAGTGAAACTAATTTATCAAATCATAGCTGGTGGTAAATTGCTTTTTCTAACATCGTGGAGATCAAGGGGAGGTTTGAAATATGCCTGTAATTAGACAGCATGTGATATACAGGCCGTATACTCGCCTAGTAGCTCAAAAACAGAGAAAACAGATGAGCTTTCATTTGACTGCAAAAATACAAAAACAACATGTAGATTTTTGGGGATGAAATCTTTGTTAACCAGTGTTATTTATCAGCCATTAACCTACCACAGAATACAGTATCAGTATTAACATGTGTCAGCCATATAAACCATGCAGCCAGTGTTCATTTTGACAGCAAATTTTGATTTAGTTTTAGTCAGTCTTTTCACTAAAACGTAATTGAGTTTTAGTCAAAATTTTGTCATCTGAACTGCTCTTAGTTAGTCGACTAATTATAATAATATTATAGTGGACTAAAGCTACAGTAGATTCAGTTGACTAAAATATGAAATATAAAGGTTTCAATACGTAAATGCTGTATGCTTTAACATTTCCCTTGAATTATGCTATTTAAGTCATGATAACCACTTCGATGAAATCATCTACATGCATTTATTGACAATAACAGCATACATCAAAGTGTTATAACTCAACATTTCCACCATAGATCTGCTTCAAACGTGGTGTGGACATTCTAGGTCAGTAGATATTTTAGAATATCATATTATAATATGATATAAGATCTAATTAAGATATAAACTCTATGCATGCATCAATAATAACAGTATATGGTAAAGTGGTCAGCAAAACTCATAAGCTCCACCAATGTGCTTCAGAGTCGAGGTGGACAGATGGACTCATGACATATTGTAGAACCAGCTTTATTAAACATATAAGATCAGACGATCTGAGATATGTGCATGCTCTACATGCAGTTATTCATAATTACAGAATAAAACGTTTTGTTATGTTACGTTACTCAAATACTCCTTAAAGGCAGTAATGAACACTTTTTAGACAAAGTAAAATGTATCCACGTCGCGAGCTGGAAACATATTTGAATCCCTAATTTATTCGCTGAAATGTTGGCTTGAACGTGATCTTAAAGAGTGCGTTGGCAACGCATTACCGTAATACCGCTAAAACAGGAGCTCGCGCAATACAGGTGCGGATAGCTTGACCGCAGTTTCAGGACAACATGCCTGCTGATGTCGTTTCAAGTTTGCTGCAGTTTAACCGGAGGTCGTCGCCTCGCACTGTTCACAGAGAGTCTTGTTTTCCTTGACATTAAATGAGGAATGTGCCAATATATCGACTCTCGGCTTTCTCTCAGGGGCTGACATTGTGGAATTGGTACAGAGGCTGCTTATATGGTCTTGGCGGGGTTTGATGAAATACGTGCGTATTACCGCATTACTGATTGGATCGCTACCCAACTTGTCCCGCCTTTCCACATGTACTAAAGTTATGATTGGATCTTTTCCTGACTGGTCTCGACCGTCCACAAAACTAAATCAGACCTGGATGTCGTGTCTGTCAAACATTTTCGTCTCGTTTTTATTCGTTGACAAATTCATTTCGTCCTTTTTTTTTGTCATTTTTCATTCATTTTAATTTAGTCATCGTCTCTTTTTCGTAGAAGAAAAAGGATCAATGAAACTAACACTGCATGCAGCTATGTGTCCTGTAATCTTGTAACGCAAAAACAATGAGTGATAGAGAACCATATTAGGATTCAACGTGCAAATACAAAAGAAACCGGTAGTTTGGGAGTATAAAATCTTTGCTAATCAGTATTATTCATCAGCCTTTAAGCCAATCTAGAATACAGTGTCACATATAGATCATGCAGCTATATGTCTTGTAATCAAACACAACACGTCGTCACATATTTATGGAATATTTATTATCCGCTGTTATGTTAATACACTTTAAATGATCAACTTCACAGATTTTCTTACACACTGTCTGTGAATCGACAGCGCTAACCGCTGCTCCATCGTGCCCAGAAGTTATATATGTTTAGCTAAGCTAACTATACATATATTGCTTTAAATATTTTTGCAGTATTATCTTATTACAGAAAATATTGGAACAAAGATGTTTCATTGACTTGAATGGAAAATATGATATACAAAATTATGTAATACTCAACAGAACATTGTATTAATTTGCTGTGACCACATTTAAGATCTTTTTTTGTTACTGTTCATAATTTGTATGAAACCTTTCGTTAATAGCAGTCTTCAGTTTTGCATTACTTGCAATGCAAAAGGTACATTTCATGATAACTGTTACATGGAGTAGGCCAAAAAGGAATTTTTGTGTTTACACTAAACCCAGCTGTTGGAGAGAGAAAGCGCTTCATTCCCTAAAATACCATTTACAGGGTTGCAGAATGTGACGATACATCATGTGTCATCACAAACAACAGAGCAGACATGCCATTTTTTAAGCCTCAGTATTCTTGCACATATAGATGTGACCTAATGTGTATGATAACAGAATATACATTTGTGGTGTTACACGTTTAATGCAATACATATATAGAAAGTGTATGTAAAGTGTTACAATCTTTTATCTAGTAAAGATGTTACAATGTAATGCATTGATGTGATGCTTATGACTGATTATTAGGTATTTTACCTATCTGGTATTGTTTTCTTGAACAAATAAAAGCAAGTGCACTCATAATACGTTTTATTTCTTGTTGACTAATATTTTTTGTGTTACTTAAAATAACATTAGGAGTATATTAAAACACAGCTTGGTAATTTTTCCTCTGAAAAAAGATGACTAGCCCTTAACGTCCTACTGAACTCAAAATTATCATTTTAAATGGCTTAATTGCCAATTCTGCTTATATTAATTTTCATTTTTGGTGCCAAATGTGATTACCTTCAAAGTGGTTGAACAGGCTCGCTTTGTTTTCACCAGACCTGCCAGTCTTGTTTGCTTATCTAAATTAAAAAGTTGTTTGTGCAGGTGTAAAATACAAACTCGTTCCAAATAACTATTGTTGAACCTTTTTAATCACCACCAACTCCTCCATGTGTTGCCAAACAAACGACGTCATAAAGACCTGTTTATGTCAGCATTAATGTGAGCTGCACTAGGGAGTCAAGTAGGACCTTGTTGTTGAACTACACTGGGATGCCATATTACCTAAGTTACGAAATGATCATTCATGATCTGAAATCATCACGTCACCCCCATGTAGAAATCATTCACCTCCATGTGTAGAAATATCTTATTATTATTAGATAACTATCTCATTTGTGTAAAATTGCTATGGTACATTTAGCATGTTTTACATGCATAAGAACATTTTGGCACTTGGGTGGCGCAGCGGTCCCCTCTGGCCGGGGGAATTATCGGGTGATTGTCTGGGTCTGAAGTAAGGGAGGCCAATTGGTGGATCAGTCCCCAGTGCTGCAGTAGCGCATCTGTTGCAGCAGCACTTATGCCCTCTGTTTAAGTTCTGAATGTACTTTTTGTTTGCTTTATAACTGAGTCATGCATCTTTTCTGAGAACAGAACCCCCTTGCTATGTCTCATCTGTTTTTTTTCCTTCAGTGGAACTATGAAAGGAGTGATTAAGCCCTGAGTAAAACTGATTATAACATATGTAATAGAACAACCAACTGGTTACCACTGGCATAACAAAAACACCTGACATGATGTTAATTGTCCATTGTGCCAATAGATGGTAGTCACGTGAGATTTACGTTGGTGTTAAAAGTGGAATGGGAACTATATTGTATTGAACTGTGTTTCACTTGCACTTTCACTTTCAGTTTATTTCAGTGTACATCTGGAAGCACTAGATATAACAGAAAGAGAAAGCACATGGTTTCTGTGCAAAATGCATTTGCCACAACAGAAGGTCAATACATCAGCACATTCTGAGCTTGAACAGACAGATGGAAATTCCAAGGGCACAGGGGAGCCAACAACCAATATGCTCCAGAAGTTAAAGGGACAAAGTTAGAGACATGGATACAGAAAAACATTCAGGGACAAGAAACTATGTAAAGAATATAGTGTATATTCTACGATATTCCTTACAGTGTAGACCATTCATAGATTTATTTTTCTCTGAAAGAACACAGAGATAAATAAACAGAGAGCACCAGAACTTGGAACATCACCAACAGAGAGTCAGCCATCACACACGCAGACATAAACAGACTGTCAATGCCAAGACCAGCATTGACAGGTGGGGAGCCAGTACCATAGATACAGACATGAACTGAGAACTCCAGCCTGGTGGAATGGAAAAATGAAATGGGGATTGGAGATTGGGAACTGGGAGATTGGATTGTGTGTCCAGTCTGTGTGTCCATTTCCTTCACTTAGGGCAAGGCTGCCTGTTCCACTGGGTAGGAGCTCCCACTTCCCATGTCCGTGTTTGCAATGATCACATTCATCAACGTATTCAGTCAATTAATGAAAGTTATCATTAAAAAAAATGTTGGTACAAGTTTTTATTTTTTGTCTAAGACAGAGGAGGCCAGTCTGGGGATCATCCCCAGGTTGTTCAAAAGTGACCTCTGCTGGCCTTCTGAAGGACTTTGAGCCCTGTCCAGAGCAGGCTTACACCTGTGGCCTGTGTTCACTGGGATAGACTCCAGACCCACATGACCAGGATGGGATAAAGTGGGGATAAAACATCAGGAAGAGTTTATATTACAGCATTAAGCAGATGCTCTTACCCAGAGTGACTTACAAGTTATAGTCTTACAATCCAAGCAATTGTGGGTTAAGGGTCTTGCTCAAGGACCCAACAGCAGCAGCTAGGCAAGGATGGGATTTGAACCCTGGACCTTCTGTTCCATAGTCCAGTACCTTAACTACTAGGCTACCATAGGATCCTGGTTCAAACATTTTCATAATTCATTACTGGCGTGGAGTTAAGACATATTCTCCTAGCTGTAAAGTCTGTTTTTGCCAGGTACTCTGGTTTATTTCCATCTACAAAACTTTCCTGGGCCCCTGTTCCTGTCTCCTTGTGATAAGTTCCACTCCATACCTTTTGCAGTGATTTAAACTGAAGCAGCTGGCAGGCAGCCTGGAACTGGGCATAGATTAGCAACAAGGGTGATCAGCACTGGAAAAGTACCATGCTGCACTCTTATCCTCAGAATGAAAAATATAACCACATAATTATCTTTGTCCACATTTGCAAAAACATTTTACCACAGCATCTCCCTTCCTAAAAGTATCCAAACCATACTGAATGTGTCTTGGGGAAAAACAAGCTGGAGGAGTGGCCATCGGAATGGAAACTGCATTGTTGGAGAAGCTGGATAGAGTTGGTTCTCTAACCACAGCAGGTTACACAGTGCAGCCAAAAGTCTGTGACAACAAGTGAAAAAGCTTGTTAGGATCTTTATGGAGAAGGATTTGAAAGCCATGCATCCCGTAACCTCATAAGATGCTCTTTGGAATATTTGGATATAAAGCTGGGATAACATGAATCATCAGATTTTGCATAAACTTGTTGAGTCCGTGCCAGGGGAAGTACATGCTGTCATCAGTATTCTAAAGACAATGACCTCAGATAGTGAAACTCATGGATCTGAAAAGATCATTATGTGCAAATGTACTGAACTGTATATTTGATTCTCAGGACAAAACTATACTTGATGTAGAGTACAAGCATAAAACAAAGCAAAATGAGAAATACTTCAAGGGTTTGAGAAGTAAAAAGCACAAGAAGCATTTTGACTGCAGTGTGTGAACAAATAGGTGCTAAGCCACAATTTATGGGGAAGTATTCAGAGTGATAGTTAGAATTCCGAGCACAGATTCATGGACTTGAATGCTGCTTAGACAGTTTCACAAAGGTTGTGCTTCTGGAAATTTCAGACACTGACTGGGAAATGTTTAAGGTGATACACAAAAACAATGGAAAGCTAAATTCAGTCATTAATCCTCACTTATGCTTTCAGACAAACTTTCCTTTGATGTATTACATCACCCAACACACACAAACATATTGTTAAAATCACCTAAACATCCAGTTACTCCTCAATGTACCTAAAAATCCTTGAAAAAGCTTTATATTAGGGTTTTAGCTGGTAATTTAATCAGAATTTCAAAATCACTCACATGGAGCTGTAATTGAGCCATGCTATAGCTTGCTTTAAAGAAGCGAGTGATATTGCACATACAGCAAATAGTCTCAAATTTCATCTTCTTAAATGAATACGCTTGTAAAGTGTTCTGCTATATTTTGTATGCTCCAAACGTTATATAGTGATCCAGTAGTATTCAGTTTCACTAATGCGAAAAAAAAGTACAATCTAGCCTTTATGACCTGACAATATTGGAGGTGTGACTTGCACAAATGTATTTTTCATATACTTTAAAGTGTGATATTTCAGTATTTTTATTTATTCTGGAATATGCACCAGTTCAGACTTGGGCCAGGAAGGGATTTGCTATCGCAGCACCATAGAATACTTTCCTAACCTCAGACATGGACAATTATGTGTCTGTTTGAGGCTTGACTGGACCAGAAATCACAACCTGAACTTGTCACCAGAGCTTCTGAGTTTTAATGAAGCCATATGTTAGTCAGTGTGGACATATGTATATATATATCAACATTCATACTCTCAAATCAGGTGATAATAATGCCCTTTCTACATTAATGGTACATAATGTTTATGCATCTTGTCATTGTGTGTGAATGCCAAGTTCATGCTCTCTTGCTGCTGTTAAGATAAACAAATGATCTCAATCTTCTGACTAGGAACAATAAACATCCCTTCCTTTTGTTGGAACACTGGAATAATCACATGTATGAATTGATGTATCACAACTACAGTAAGTCCAAAAATGTAAGTAATCAGTTTTGTCCATGCAAAATGTTTATCCAAAACTAAGGATTTTTTTATTATTTTAACTAACATTTTATTAACATCGATAGGTTTGTGGTAACAAACAGAATAACTGCAGTGACCTCAGGTGTCATAATTACAAAGTGATTGCAGAAGTGCTATATGTTATCCTCAAAACCTTCTTCTGTAGAAAACCATTTGAAAACCATCAAATGATAGAATGGAACTGGCACATATGAAGATCTTCCCAGGAAAGGAAGGCCATGTGCTAACTCTTGCTGCAGATGACAAACATGTTAGA
Source organism: Ancistrus triradiatus (assembly GCA_025084515.1). Taxonomy (NCBI): domain Eukaryota; kingdom Metazoa; phylum Chordata; class Actinopteri; order Siluriformes; family Loricariidae; genus Ancistrus; species Ancistrus triradiatus. The sequence continues at coordinate 17,979 of JAJAGP010004931.1, read as the reverse complement.
GCCATAAACCCACAATTGCTTGGATAAGACGGAGTCAACTATAAGTTGATCTGCATAAGAGCATCTGCTAAATGACTAGATGTAGCTGTGTCCTGTATGCGTTGTAATTAGCCAGGTGGTGTGGAGGGCTGCTTTCATCTGGACAGTACTATGGCCAGTTCCTGAGCGGATCGTGGTGTACCTTGACTGACCTCCACCCTGTCAGGTCCTGGTAACTGACTTCTGAAAGTCATGTGGACACAACACACAGTCCCTCCCAGTTGCTCTGGTCTTTCTGCCAAAGTGTGTTATAGGGACACAATATTGCCCCAATGTCGAGCAGTTCACCCCTAGCCCACACATAGAACATGGCCCCCTCACTTGCTGATGCACTTTGGCCATATGGAATTGCATGTCCTAAATGTGCTTGGGAGCTTTTGCCTACTTCTTCTCTGAATCCCAAAAGCAAGCTCCACGAGGATGTTGGTGCTTGCTCCATGAGCAAGTTGAGTTGAGAGCTTTCAGTGAAACCCGCCACATTCCAAAGATATGCTTTTGGTTAACTGGTGTTTCTAAATTGTATTGTCAGTTAGGCCCCAGCTCCCCACGACCCTAAACTGGATTAAGTGGGTACAAAATGAATGGATTATACAGTTTATAAAGCCAATTAATGTTCTAGGAAAAGTAGACTGATTTGTGCATATAACGAAATATTCAAACAATTTACTTAATTTTGTTGACTGATTTCTGTTTTTCATATGACTATAATAACTATGGCAGTTTTGTATTTTGTACACGGGATGGATAGAATAAACGAGATCTCATTCCAGGTTCATACTTTACAACTTCAATTCATACTTTGCTGTCCTCTACAGGATGTTACAAGAAATCGCTACATTAAATCAGCAGGCAAATTTCGGCTCCATAGTACACCTGAATAAACATAAAGTACAATATTTAAATTCTCATATCTCTCTTAATAGCATATTCGCCCCACACTGTTTACAAAGTCTTGTTTTAACTGACATTAAATGAGAAATGTGCCAATATATCGACTCTCCGCTTTCTCTCAGGTGTTGACATCGTCGAGTTGGTTTCACGAGAAACAGTACATATGCTAAAGTTATGATTGGATCTTTTCCTAACTGGTCTCGACTGTCCACAAAACTATCAGATCTGGAGTTTAATAGGATTTTACTTGATGGTTTACTAGAGATCATGTTGAACCAAGAAGTGTATCTGCCATAATTTTTAAATGATTTGTCTTGACATGCATTGAGCATTCAGTTCCACATACATTGAGAATGTTGAAAAAGTGTGGCTAATGTATGCTGTTGATTAAACATGTACACACGTGGACAAAATTGTTGGTACCCCTCAGTTAATGAAAGAAAAACCCACAATGGCAACAGAAATAACTTTAATCTGAAAAAAGGAATAATAAATACAAAAGTTCTATGAAATGAACAACTGAAAGCCCAGACATTGCTTTTCACCCATGCTTCAACGACAATTATTTAAAAAAATAAACTCATGAAACAGGCCTAGACAGAAATGATGGTACCCCTGGAAAAATGTGACCAAAGGGACATGTTAAATCAAGGTGTGTTCACTGATTAGCATCACAGGTGTCTACATCTTGTAATCAGTCAGGTGGGCCTATATATATAGGGCTTCAAGTAGTCACTGTGCTGTTTGGTGACCAGGTGGGTGTACCACACTCAACATGGACCAGAGGAAGCAAAGGAAAGAGTTTGTCTCAGGACATTAGAAAGATATTACAGACAAGCATGTTTAAAGGTAAAGGTTTAAGACCATCTCCAAGCAGCTTGATGTCCCTGTGACTACATTTGCATATATTATTTAGAAATCTATGACCCATGGGACTGTAGTCAACATCCCTGGACGTGGACGCAGAAGGAAAATTGATGACCAATCAAAGGGATGGATAATACGAATGGTAACAAAAAGAGCCAAGAAAAAACGTCTAAAGAGATTAAAGGTGAATTTCAAGCTTAAGGAACATCAGTGTCAGATCGCACCATCCGTTGATGTTTGAGCCAAAGTGGACTTAATGGGAGACGACCAAGGAGGACACATTGTTGAAAACAAAACATAAAAAAAGCCAGACTGGAATTTGCCAAACTACATGTTGTCAAGCCCACCAAAGCTTCTGGGAGAATGTCCCTATGGACAGATGAGACAAAAATGGAACTTTATGGGCAAGCACATCAGCTCTATGTTCCAGATGGCAAAATGAAGCATATCAACAAAAGGACACTGTCCCTAGTGTGAAACATGGAGGAGGACTCTGTTATGTTCTGGGGCTGCTTTGCTGCATCTGGGACAGGGTGTCTTGAATCTGTGCAGGGTACAATGAAGTCTCAAGACTATCAAGGTATTCTAGAGAGAAATGTGCTGCCCAGTGTCAGAAAGCTTGTCTCAGTCGCAGGTCATGGGTCTTGCAACAGGATAATGACCCAAAACACACATCTGAAAAAAACCCTCGGAATGGCTAAGAGGAAAACACTGGACTATTCTGAAGTGGCCTTCTATGAGCCTGACCTAAATCCTACTGAGCATCTTTGAAGGAGCTGGAACATGCCCGTTGGAAAAGGCCCCTTCAAACCTGAGACAACTGGAGCAGTTTGCTCATGAGGAGTGGGCCAAATACCCTGCTGAAAGGTGCAGAAGTCTCATTGACAGATACAGGAATCGTTTGATTGCAGTGATTGCCTCAAAAGGGTTGTGCAACAAAATATTAAGTTAAGGGTACCATCACTTCTTCTGTCCAGGCCTGTTTCATGAGTTTATTTTTTTAAATAATTCTGTTTAAGCATAGTTTGAAATGTCTGACTGTCTTTGGGTTCATTTTCATAGACTTTGTATTTATTATTACTTTTTTTCAGATTAGTTATTTCTGTTTACCATTCTGGGTTTTTTTATTAATTTCATTAACTGAGGGGCACCAACACTTTTGTCCACGTGTGTAGCTACCCATTGAAATATTTTTGAAATATCTTGGTCTTCTGAACGATTTTTATTTACATAATTTATTTTATTTGCATCTTATTAATTAAAGAATCCAAACTCATTGTTGTTGATCTCATGAAGTTATAATCAGCAAGGGGTATAACCATAATACGAATACATAAAACTACACAACACTTACATAAAATGACAATTGAGTAAATTCAGATGAATAAAGCTTTTTATTCCATTAAGCATTTTCACTCAATTCATAATGTAACAAACAGCATATAATGCAATGCCTCATTACATTATGTGCAAAAAAGTTATTACATTACTGGATGAGGATTTCATTACATAAGTTTTTGTACATTTTATGCTCTTATGTTATGCACAGTTATTACATTATGAGTTGCTACACATACTTGATGTATACTTTCTCATTAGAGTCTGCATTCGATGGAAAAGGTCCCAAAGTGTATCCGTTTGAATTCACTCTGTTCTAGGGACTAGGGTTGGGTATTGTTTTTACAATTCTAATTCTGATTCCAATTCTGCTTCTGCTTATCGATTCCAATATGGTGAATAAATGTGTGTGGTAGAAATAATATACATTTTTTAATATTAGAAATGTATGATTCATAAATTTTAGCTTTTTGATTGCTATTGAGAAAGGTGCAACACTGCCGAAGCTCCATCTCATGCTGGTTATTAGATGTTTTGCCATGTTGGAGAGGAAACCTCCTGTACAACAGATGAACTTTCCACATTTATTACATTTAGCCATTTCTGAAAGTGGAGCCAAACTTTTGAGCAGCCATCTTCTGCCAGTGCTCTAGGTCAGTACTTCCCAACCTTTTTGAGCGACGGCACACATTTCACATTAGAAAACTCACAATTCACACCACAGAAAAATGTCACAACAAGTATATTTATTGAAATATAATAGTCTCAATGTACTTACTCGGTGTGAAACGTGGGCCTGTTTAGTTGAACACAAAGCTAATATCTTTCTGCCCTCTAGTGGAGGATAAAGTAATTGTTCTGCCTTTCACTACACGCCACTGGCTTAGGGTACCAATCAGGTGAAATTGGATAATTTTCAAAGGCACACCTGATGATTTCTCACAGCACACTTATGTGCCGCGCACAGTGGTTGGGAAACACTGCTCTAGCTGAGCGTATCAAAACAAAACTACGTGATGGCGTACGTGATTACATGACACACCGGTCCTGGCAATCTGCCTCCTTAATACAGACGTAATTGTGTATAATTACGCATATCTGAAGCACAAAATGGCTTCAGTAGGAATGGGTAAGTGGAAAAGGAATTCTATTTTGTTAATGATACCCGATTATTGGAATTTTAAAACCAGTTCCAATTTGGAACCGGGTTTCAACACTACCAGGAACAGTGATGGCTCAGCAGTTATGTTTCTGGTCTCAATTAAACAGAATGTTGTGAGTTCAATCTGCCACGGATGAGCTCTCGACCTTTTAAGTCTTCTTGACTACTAACTAAACGTTTACGAGTTCAAATTCTTCCTCCAAATATCTTTTAAACTTCTGCTCTGGGACTGTTGTAGCCTAGCGGGTAAGGTACTGGACTATGGACCAGAAGGTCCAGTTCAAATCCCACCTCTGCCAAGCTACCACTGTTGGGTCCTTGAGCAAGGCCCTTAACCCACAATTGCTCGGATTGTAAGATTGTATCAATTGTAAGTCGCTCTGGATAAGGGCGTCTGCTAAATGCTGTACATGTAAATACTCAAGCCAACTGTAAGTAATCAGATAAATGCAGAAGCAGATCCACAAAGTTGACAACTGCCACGAGTAGTTCCCCTGACAGGCACTGTGCTACTGAGCAAACCCTCCCTCTAGTTTGTAACTGCATGGAATCACTGCTGCTCAGGTATATTTGCCCTTGCACTCAGACGCTGGTGCAACTGCATTCCCACCTCAAATCTCACGCAAAGGCATGGTGCCCTCTTTCCAGTCAGAGTCTGTAATCCTTGGCAATAGTACCTAAAATACTCTATATTTGCAGACTGTTGTTGCTAAACTCCTGAATTCCTTGGCACAGTGGTGCAAGCTCCACTCCCAGCCCCAGAGATCCCTAGTTCAATCTTGACCTTGGACTCTGCCTGTGTGCAGTTTGCATGTCCTCCCCGTGTCTGTGTGGTTCACTCCGTGTATAGTTTCCACCCACATTCCAAAGACAGGCATTTGGTTAATGGTCGCTCTAAATGGGCTTAGTATGAATGTGTCCGACTGCTATCGACCTAACCTTGCTCCTGTCCTGCATAGCCACTGATGCTGATGCTACATTAAAGAGACAAACCAACAATCAAACTCCTGGATCCACTTGTCAGAGGAAGTGTGAAGCAACGGTTTCCCACATGCAACAGCTTCTTTATGGATCCACGCATGCGGACGGTGTACTGCGACGTGCACGAAGGTGTTGGAGCATCTAAAAAGCAAACATTGTGTATTTAAAACATTACATTACAGTATGAATATTGTTGGTTTGCGTCAGATGGCTTTTACTGCTGTCAACAAGCTCACCCTCCTCTGTTTGCGCAGCCGGTTTTTAGTCTCAGTCAGCGCGCAGTCAGTCTCAACTATCGCACGTACAATCCTTCTCCTCTTCTCAGCTCTGGCGTTTCTGGCATATTCGATCTCCTCCTCTAAACGACTATTCTCTGCAGTCGGTGTTAACATCAGATTCGCACAGCAGAACAAAATAATAAAGAACAAAGCGATTCCAATCTGAGAGTCGTCCATGTTCACTGTTGCTTGCGTTTTGGCTGCGCGCTCCTTTGACGTCACCGTCGCGTTCAGTCCACCCTACGGTATATTCAAAAGTATTTAGACACCGCTTCCAGTTTGTTATCTTTGTTATTTCAACCACACTCACTGCAAACGGATTCATAATATGTAACATACAGACAAGGAATCTGTAGACAAACAATGGCTGTAGACTGAGCTTTACTGAACTTCTTCTTCTTCTTCGTCTTTCGGTTTCTCCCTTCATTAGGGGGTCACCACAGCGAGTTAAAAGTTTCCACCTCACCCTGTCCTCCACGTCCTCTACTCTCACCCCAACTCCCTGCATATCTTCATTTACCACAACCAAATAACTCCTCTTTGGTCTTCCTCTCCATCTCTTGCCTGGCAGCTCCATCTCCAACATCCTCCTACCAATGTATCCACTATTCCTCCTCTGCACATGTCCAAACCATCTTACTGAACTATGATATGCTAATACTTTGACAATTTCCACCCCACAGCATCGATCTCGGCCCTGCACTCTTGAAATCCAAAAAGAAATATTTTATCAACTTTTTCATGTTGTGTAGGTTCCCCTCATGCATCTAATATTGGAAACGTGGACTCCACGTGGTGTCTGAAGATCTCCTATCATACCTGCCAGATCCTTTGTCCTGTTACTTTCCAGGCAGGGACTTCACCCAGGAAAAAAAATGTACTGTGAAATTTGACAGTAGAACCATGAAGTGGCCGAATTACCACCAAAATTCATAGTACAACTGTGAAATAATTCATGGTCAGTTCATAGTCCACCAGGTTTATAGTTGTACTATGAATTTTCACAGTAGAACCATGAACTAGCCAATGTACCATCAAAAATTCATATTATAACTGTAAACTTCACGGTCAAACTGTGAAAGTACACATTAAAACTGTCAAACAATTTACAGTTTTACTATGAAAATTCACAGTACATTTTTTCCTGGACAAAGAGCTGACTTGTTAGTCCAAATATCCTACAGAAATAGGGAGAATCTGGAGGCCAACGCAACACCTTCATCTCTTTGTCATGTTTCTCAAAACCACATCTGCTGTGTGACTGGGCTCATTATTCTGCTGAAATAAGAGACAATATCACTTTGCCATGAATTGAGGGGTGTACTTGGTCTGCAACAATATTCACGTAGGTGGTTTTTTATCAAAGTAACATCCACATGAATGCCAGAACCCAAGGTTTCCCAGCAGAGCATCACACTGTTTACAGCTCACCTGCCAGTGGTTTCTATGTTATGGCTTAGCATTGTATGGGTGGGTTGTCATTTTAACACAGTGGTTGTTTGCTACACAGCACCAGAGACAGAATTTGCATGTTCTCCCTGTGTCTGAGTGGGTCTCCTCCAGCCACTCGTGTTTCCGTCCACATTGTAAAGATGTGTTAGGATACTTGACGTCTCCATAGTTTCGCAGTGTGCGTGTGTGTGTGTGTGTGTGTGTGTGTGTGTGTGTGTGTGTGTGTGTGTGTGTGTGTGTGTGTGTTTCCAGACCTCACGTCTTTAACTGCTTTTTTTTTTTTTTTTTTTTTACAAAAATGGCAACTTTTATTTGAAAAACCAAAATAGACAAAAGACTTGCTTTAGCTTCTGAGGTTAGGGTCAGGTGTAGGTGTAGGTATATCGTTAATTAGCTGCAGTATTCCTTGATTGTCATTTATGTCAATGCAAAGTCCTCACAAGGATAGCACAACAAACGTGTTCGTTTGTGTGTTTGGATTGCTGTTTCCCATTGATTCCATGTGCTACCAGTTAGAAACACCCTGAATTATATTAAGTGGGTATTAAAATAAATCAATGAATGATATGTGGATCACTTGCCTGAATGTTTTGTTTGGCCTGAATTTTCAGAACTGTATTCTTTGTACAACCCCTAGTGGAACACAATAGAAATTTAATTTTGATTAGTACTGCCAGCTGATTTGGTTAGTGAGCTAAATATTCTCTGATAAACAATTATAAAGATTTAAGTAACCACACGGGCCTGTATCACGATGTCAGTGGCAGCAAAAAGTATCACTTAAACCAATAACAGACTATTTCCAAGAGATATCTTGAGTGAGGGTGATCAACAAGGAATGATAGACGTGTGGTGTGAGACACAGTTAAGAAAGTTGTGTTTACAGTACGTAATGAGAATTCATTAGTCATTGAGCTTTATTAGAATTACAATATAGCTTAGTTTATATTTTATGCAGATATATATGGTTTAAGTTGGTGGCAGGAAAGTAGTTCCTTTTGTGTTTATGTTGGTTTCCTTTTTTTTTATTGGCATAATTTTTTTTTTTTTTTTGCGTATGTGCATTCATAAATGCACATGCACTTAGTCTCTTTTAGTTAGAAGCACCCTTTACCTCAAACAGATTCTGTGTACAAAATTTGAAGGTCAACCAAGCAAATCTGCTTGTAAGCAGGCCAGTTTTCGCTGTACAAAATCTGTGTGAGAAAACTGTGAGATCAGAGGAGATCTGTTGAAAGATTAAACTAATGAGCTCAAATCCTCTTGATTTTTATGTGCTTCCTCTTTGGAGCCCTCTAAATTTTTATGCCCACTGATGATCAATTTGATTTAAATCTAGTTTATTCGTGACATATAACACATTGAAGGCCCAACATGCAATGCCCTGTAACTGGTGGGTTGTCGTCTATTGTATCATCCACTGACTAGGTCAACTTGTAAGTCTTTTCAGCTCATCTAATTCCACAGATAATCCTGAGGGTCTATGCTTGTCTGTTTGTTCCTAGCATTCTTGCTTGTATTGGCCTGCGTGTTTCTGGCAGAAAGCTTTTGTTGTGCACAGGAAAAAAAAACATCCAGAGCTTTCAGTCTGTGTCCTCCTCTGCCCTGGTTAGCTGGGTATTTTGTGCAATATAAAAAGTGGAATGTGCTCTGAAAGAGGAACTGAAAATTTGCAACATTCAAACGCCTCCCATTGATGCACCGCTAAATGAAACATTTAGCTGTTTGACTTATTTATCTAGCTGGACTACAGATTGTACAACTGCCAGTTATAAGGATGAATGCCACTGGACCTATGTATAGACCATATTCGATCCTATATACATTTTTAAACATATTGTGTAGTGCATAGTTGGGTTCAAGTTCAAGCGCATGTCAGGTGTCATAAGGAGATATTATTGGCTAGGTCTGAGGGAGAGACTGTCAGTTGGGAGATTGACCCCAGTTCTGCAACAGCAAGCTCTATCCAGCATAGTCATGAACTGGTGTCCCATTAAGGGGCACGCTTTCACCTGCACCATGTAATCTCTAGAGATCCCGATGATCCTGACCAGGATAGGACAGGGTTATATTGAAACAAAAACAAGTCACAATACACTTTCGAAGAGTATTCGATGTAATTGCATTTTAGATATAATAAACTAGATATTATTAGAACATATACTGTTCTATATGTAACATGTTTTATGTAGAACATATATAACTCCACTGACTTTATTACTTGTATGATTTCCCACACCTATTCCCTCGTAAGTAAACCTACTTTATTATATTTACATACAGTATGCATGGTGCCACTTTGGTAGCAAAATTAAACTGCAATTTACGACCCCAAATCAGAAAAGGTTAGGACAGTATGGAAAATGCAATGCAAATTAAAAGAAAACTCTGCAATGCCAAATTCAACACACGAAGAAGATATACAGTGCTTCTTAAATTTACTTTGACTTTTATGTTAATTGCAGACAGTAAAATGAACCCAAGATATTTTTCATATTTTGTCTGGTCAACTTAATTTCATTCGTTAATAAACATCCATTAACAACCAGAGAATGATCTGCCAACCAAACTCCCTCCCAGACACCAATCACACATGTAATGCCTGTTGTTAGATATACACTCACCTTTCACTTTATTGCGTACATCTCATTGTGTTCATACTCATTGTCCATTTTATCAGTTTCACTTTCCATATAGAAGAACTTTGTAGTTCTACAATTACAAACAGTAGTCCATCTGTTTCTCTCCATACTTTGTTAGTCCCCTTTACTCTGTTTGCTAATGGGCAGGAACCCCACAAATCAGGTACTATTCATTCTCAGAACTGCAGTGACACTGACCTGGTGACCGTGTGTTAGCACGTGTTGTACTGGTATGAGTGGATCAGGCAAAGCAGTGCTGCTGGAGTTTTTAAACACATCAGTGTGACTGCTGGACTGACAATCAATCCACCGATCTTAAATTCCCAGCCACCAGCATCCTGTACGTAGCATCCTATAAGCACTGATGAAGGGTTAGAGGATGACTAACACAAACTGTGCAACAACAAACAAGCTACTGTCTCTGACGTTACATCTACAGGGTGGAGGAGTATGGTAGATGGGTCTAATGGACTGCACAGTGAGTGAACACAGTGTTTAAAATCTCCAGCAGCACTGCTGTGTCTGATCCAGTTGTACCAGCACAGAACAGCACACACTAACACACCACCGCCACATCAGTGTCAGTTCAGTGCTGAGAATGATCCACTGGTGAGTGAATGGTAAATGTAGTTTTTATTAACTCATGCAGTAAAATTACAAATTCTTCCATAGGGCCTATATTAAGAATATTATCATTCATTATGACAAAGTTCTCAAAATCGACTACCTCTGGAATTATGCAGAAACTTTGCAAAAGTCTTTACTGTCAATTGATTTATAAATAGACTACCTTACATTTCAGATAAAGTCTTTGACATGGAGATAAATGATTGAAATATTCCTATAAGTACTGAATGTATATTTAAGGCATGGATTCAAGTGTTATTCAGCTTTTAGTAACAGTTAAAGGGGTAATTTTGAAGAAGTTAAATCAGTAATTTGCAGTGACATTGGTCAAACGTTTCCTGTAAGTCTTCACCAGGTTGGCACACACTGTAGCTGGTATTTTGGCCCATTCCTCCATGCAGATCTCCTCTAGAGCAGTGATGTTTTGGTGCAACACAGACCTTCGACTCCCTCCACACATTTTCTATTGTGTTGAGGTCTGGAGACTGACTAGGCCACTCCAGGACCTTGAAATGCTTTTTACAAAGCCACTCCTTCGTTGCCCGAGCGGTGTGTTTGGGATCATTGTAATGCTGGAAGACCCAGCCACGTTCCATCTTCAATGCTGTCACTGATGGAAGAAGGTTTTGGCTTAAAATGTCACGATACATGGCCCTGTTCATTCTTCCCGTAACACGGATCAGTCGTCCTGTCCCCTATGCAGAAAAACATCCCCAAAGCATGATGTTTCCACCCCCATGCTTCACAGTAGGTATGGTGTTCTTGGGATGCAACTCAGCATCCTTTTTCCTCCAGTTGCGTTTTTACCAAAAAGTTCTATTTTGGTTTCATCTGACCACATGATATTCTCCCAATCCACTTCTGGGTCATCCATATGCTCTCTGGCAAACTTCAGACGGGCCTGAACATGTACTGGCTTAAGCAGGGGGCACGCCTGGCACTGCAGGATCTGAGTCTCTCTTGGCATAGTGTATTACTGATGGTAGCCTTGTTACATTGGTCCCAGCTCTCTGCAGGTCATTCATCAGGTCCCTCCATGTAGTTCTGGGATTTTTTCTCACCGTTTTCATGATCATTTTGACCCCACAGGATGAGATCTTGCATGGAGCCCCAGATCAAGGGAGATTATCAATGGTCTTGTATGTCTTACAATTGCTCCCACAGTTGATTTATTCACACCAACCTGCTTGGCTATTGTAGATTCACTTTTCCCAGCCTGGTGCAGGTCTACAATTTTCTTCCTGGTGCCCTTCGACAGCTCTTTGGTATTGGCCATGGATGAGTTTGGAGTCTGACTGTTTGATGCTGTGAACAGGTTTCTATTATACAGATAACGAGGTCCAACAGGTGCCATTAGTATAGGTACCGAGTGGAGGACAGAAGAGCTTCTTAAAGAAGAAGTTACAGGTCTGTGAGAGCCAGAAATCTTGCTTTTTTGTGGGTGACCAAATACTTATTTTCCACCATGATTTACAATTAAATTCTTAAAAAATCCTATAATGTGATTTCCTGGATTTTTTTCTCATTTTGTCTCTCATAGTTGAAGTGTAGCTATGATGAAAATTACAGACCTCTCTCATCTTTCTAAGTAGGAGAGCTTGCACAATCAGTGGTTGACTAAATACTTTTTTGCCCCACTGTACATTACAAAAGTACGGGTACGGGTAATTACAAAAGTATGATGTAAATGCAATATGTTTTTATGCAATATGCTTGACTAAATAATCCTGATACTGTAGGCTAATTATCATTTTATCTATTATCATACATCCATACCTTTCACGCTACTGTTAAAGCTTTGGTCAATTATATCTGTTATTAAAAACACATTTGGCTTTACTTAATGACCGACGGCAACCTGAACCAATGACATTACCCAGATTGGTGTATGGGCGGGATTAGTGTAGTAGCGCTTTTATATTGGGAGGCGCGCTGTCATGTAGCACGCGCTTCGTACGGACTCTCTCTAGCGGTAGGTGCACAGACGGTTCTGCCAGCTAAAGGGGTAAAAAAAAAAAAAAAAGGTAGGCACGTTAATGTGAGCTCGTTTTTATTTGACAGAATTCGGGGCATGGCGACATCTGCTCCGATTTATAGTTCACTGGAGCGCAAATGATAGTTAAAAGCTACAAAGTTCAGCCATATGTTGATTCAGC